>JAIPRL010000907.1:66350-106146 GCA_025469235.1 Pemphigus obesinymphae
AAAAGTTACGGCATTTTTAGTTTTTGATATTTTTAAATAGCTTTAACTTTTTCGTCGATATTTTACTAAATGCCCATGAGGTTCACTCGAAAATATTCCTCGCTTTAAATTTTGTAATAGGTGTTTATACTCTAAATTTAACCTAAACGCCAAAATTCTGCGTTGTGTGATTTTGCTATATTATCTGTTAGATAGACAGAGACAAGAAATGCGAGTGTAACATCCTCTTAAACCTATTAGAAATTGTATTGTGATTTGTACAAGCAATCAACGCATATTATCGTTAGTGGGTAGGTATATTGTGATCTCCCCGGGTTAAGGGTTTTTCAAGTTTTATAAATGTTTACTATATTATGTACATAATACTCGTATTACAGACGATATTAAGAGGATGTTACGGAATGTTGCGGAATTGAAATTTTGGCGTTTACGTTAAATTTACGAGTATAAACACCTCTATTACACAATTTAAAGCGAGGAATATTTTCGAGTGAACCACATGGGCATTTTGTAAAATATCGTCTGACGGAAAAGTTAAAGCCATTTACAAATATCAAAAACTATAAATGCCGTAACTTTTTTTTCTGACAATATTTTACAAAAAGCCCACGAGGTTCACTCGAAATTATTCGTCTCGTTAAATCTGATAATGGGCGTTTGAGCTGTAGATCTGACCAAAATGCCATAATTTCAATTTGTATTGTTTCGTTAGGTATTGTTGCCAATTGGACGGACGGAGACGGAAAATGGCATCCTCTTAATAAACGTAACGACGAGTATGTTTCGAATGATTCGCCACAAACAAATATCTAATATTATATGGGCATCGCGTGACACGCGGTAGCTTCTTCTACACGGGTATAAGATAGGTGAATAAGAAGAAAAATACGAAAACAGGGCAGCAGCGGAATACTTGTGTATATTATATTATATCAGCTAGGACTCTTTTACGGGCGCGAAGGCCGTATTGTCCGTCTGCCGGGCGATATTGGTAAACGCTGCAAAGACGCGCCCGTTTATTTTATCGTTATATTAATTTACCAAATGTGTGTCACGAAAACGATTGCGCGGAGGTCATATACGCACGCCAACTTCACTGGATCCTGCGTCGGTTGCAAAACGATATTTTTTTTATTTTTTTTTTCTTCTTCTTCTTCTTCTTATATTTATAATAATATTCGTACACAAATTCGACACTCGCGCGTTAATCACCGACGGATATATTATACTACAGTGTATATGCCGTGTACACATGTACAAATACGTATTATAAAATATGTATCCTACGCGCGCACCGAAGAAAGCAAAATATAGGCGGATCGGATGATTATTATTTTTTTTTTTTTCACTTTTTATTATTTATATATATATAAAAAAAAACAAAATAAAAAATCCGCTAAAATTTCCAGTTTGACACGGCGAAAACGCTACAGTGTTATCAGCTATATTATATATTATAAATGATAATTTCTCTAGACGTAGTAGTCTCTACAAATCTCACGTGAGAGTAACCGTCAATTCGTATGGTACCTATAAATTATGGATACGTAAATGTTTGGGATTGCACAGGTAGGTATATACTGCTGCGGTATTTTTTTTTTTTTTTTTACTATACAGCGTTATCTTTATAAGATAAAGTTATACATCGAAAAATCTGTTTGAAAAAGATATTGATGAATTTTATGAGACATTTTTTATCACATTCGTATATATTACATTATTATATATATATATGTATGTATGTGTGTGCATTTATCCGTTCGAAGTGGAAATATTAACTGAAAAAAAGTTATATGTCTAGATAGGTATATGGAAAATAATATTTTTAAATTCTAAATATTATGTTCAAAATAAAATTTAAATAATAATAATTAATTGGAACAACAATTTTATTGAACACTAAATATTTTAGAAATGAAACTCAAGAATAATGATTTTTTGGAAAATAATTTTTTAAACAATAGTAAACACAAGCATAGAAAAAATTTTCTTGAAAATAATGTAAAACATTATTATATTTCCTATTCTCTATGCATTAATAAGTTGGCCGTTTACATCACAAACACCGCGGAAATTTATATAGTAATATTAGATAATAGATGATCTAATATAAACTATTATAATATACTATTATAGGTATATCTATATGTTATAAAATGTCTTAAGTTTTAGAGTTTCTATAAAACTTATACTTATACTTTCTAACTATTTTTTCCTACATTTTTAGCATTTCTATATAGTCATTATAGTTTCAATTTTTCAGCGTTTCTATATAGTTTTAACATTACAAACTTTTGCCTTTTATAATTTTTATAGTGTTCTAGCATTTTAGGATTCCAATATTTTTTATTCTTCTATATATTATACTTCAACTAATTATATTCTCTACAATTAACATTCTAATTTTTCTTTTTACTCTTGTTTATTTTTCGTGAAATTATTTTCAATAATACGGACACAAATATTAGATATTCCTATCTCCTCTGCATGTCTGATGTATTCAAAAAAGTACAAAATATTTCTTTGAAAATTAAAATATTAACTTTGAAGGGACAGTAATGTAAATTATAAATAACTTTATAAGAAACGACCATAAATTATTAGACGAATATATTATAATATAATATATATGTGTGTATTATAAATGTACAATATATATGTGATGAAAACTAAAACATAAATAGTGGAAAATTTTAGTTCAATAATCGTCGAAAGATGGTGCGAGTTATTATACAATATAATCACTTGCTCTTCCTGGAATAAAATAATGTATCAGTAGAAAGAATATCTTCCATTTTAAACGTTTTATACGACTAGATGAAAAAAAAATTGTTTTTTGTAAAACTAATTATTTGATCAATTATTATTAAAATTCAAACATTTTACATGTATAGAGTTTCATGAATTTCTGTTTGAACATTCGTCATTATTAAACGCAATAAGTTCTTCGGAAATATACCTATATGCAGGAGAATCGAAAAGTAGAGGCTAATCTAAATATAGGACAAAATAACGTTTTCCTAACATTAAAAAACAAAAGGTACCTATAAAAAATATATTGTTTTTGCGCATGCGAAAAATTTCGCATTTAGTGGTTTTAAAATGCGTTAACAAAATAACGATGTTGTGTTAGACTGCAGAAATATAGAGATATCGGTGTACAGTGATCTGGAGAAGATGAAATAAGGTCTCGTTTTTAATTTTCTATATGTGTATATATGTATATATATTATGTATATAATATATATGTATAATGGTTAGTGGTCAGTGATTATTCGAGATATATTATCTGTATAGTATACGTAAAATAAATATTGGTCGTGTTATATATACACTGAACCAAATATTATTGGTAGAATTAACAATACGCAATAATCAAATTTTAAGAAACGAATATTTGTTAAAATAATACAATTTTTATTATTTTAATGTATATATATTGTTAAATCAATAAAAAATGTGTTTACAATAACAAATTAATTTTGTAAATTTCACAAAATATATGAGTTATAATTTAATAAAAATAATTTGTAAAATGAATAGAGATTTTATTATTGTAATAAAATATGTTATTAAATTGAAAAAGCATTGTGTTAAAATTGACTATTTTTATTAACAAATGGGCGTTTGTTCTACGAAGAAGAAGAAAGAAAGAAACACTAAATATTTATAATTGAAATATACATTATATTATAGAAAATATTTGTTAATTCAAATAAATTCGTATTCAATTAGACAATTTTACCCAAAACATTGTTGAATCAATAATACGCTTTGTTATTTTACTGTTAAATTAACAAATATTTTATTTCTAAATCAACAAACATTTTATTGGACGTATATTAATACAACCATATTATTAAATTAATCTACGTATATTTTTATTGAAATCGCCGATATATATGGTTCGGTGTAGTTAGTACAATTATATAGCCATGCGATTTAATATTATAACAATATATAGATATTTGGTACTACTATAATATAGGTATACTTTCCGCCGTATTTATACTGTAAAATATAACACGACTAGAAAAATAAAAAAAAAAAAACGTCATGCGTTGATGAACCAAAACACGAATAAACACGGATAATACAAACAAAATGACGGAAGTATATATAGGTGCACCGGGATTTCGTCATTATATTATTATAGGAAAAAATCAAAAAAATCGATTGACCATCGCTGAAATTTATATAAAAAAAAAAAACAAAAAAACCAAATCCTATAATGGCGTCAAGGATACAACCGACGACTATATAATATACAAGGCGAGGTCCGAATCGCGTAATTTGACAGATTCTATATAGCCACAGCAGCAGCCGGAGAATTATATTATTATTACGTTAATACGTAACATCATGATATAAATGCTATATATATATACACAAGTTTAGAATATAAAAATATATACTTGTAATTATATCCGAGTATAATATATTCGACTCGTCCGGATTCGGGAAAAAAGTAAGAGTGCGCACAATCGTACGCATCACATATTATCTACTTTCTAGTTTGAAGTAAAAAAAAAAAAAAAATACGTATATATTTCCGTGTACAACAACTGCGTATATAATAACGTATCGTGTGTGCACGTGAATGAGTCAAAAACGATGATTCACACATAAACGGATCAGTAATTATATTATATCAGATTACAATATTAGTAATTGCTATTTACTAAATATAATGTAGATGAATTAAAAAACTATACAGCCCCGATATGACTAGCATATATATATATTATGCACAAAAAAAAAAAAAACGGATTATTTTACGGTGTGTTTGTGGGATTATTATAAAACCATATACATCGAGATAAAAAAAAATTGCGATTTTAAAATATTGTCATAATATACCGTATAAACAATGCGGCGTTTAAATAACAACGCGCGCGTGAGTCGGACACGAATGAGCTCGTATAAACACGTATTAATAATATAAATCCAAGTCAAATTTATCAATGTGAAGAAAAAAAAAAAAAATATACGATATATTATCAAATAAATGTACAACTATCGTGCAGAATTCGCGAGCACAGGGATCGGATTGATTCGTGCGAAACAATTATATACGTATCGTATGCATTTATATATATATATATATATATAAAAAGAAACATATACCTAGGTACATAATATACACCTATATAGGTATATAGTATTGGAAATTAATCGTTTGTCGGTGTATGTTGCATAAACGTTCATAATATGAAATCGACAATCGAAATATGCGTGAGACCTTGAAATAAGAAGGCATATTCGTATATATATATATATATAAATATATATACAAAAATGAATGACTGAGTTAGTGCGTACCTATACATAGTTAGTTACAATAACAGAATATTTGAATTTCCGCTCGTTTGACCGGTCAATATGAGAAGAAAAAAAAAAAACGGAAAAATCTTGCTAAGAAAATATAACAATACAGTAAATTGCAAAACACGCACTACAATCTTGCACGAACACCAAATCAACAATTAATGACCTCGATGGATTTCAAACTCTACGTACCTACGTATAAAGAGCACCCTAGATCTGTTGCACGACGTTCTTAACTTGCAACGAGGAATAATAAGACATATTATACGAAAACACATATAATTTGTCTTGGGAGTAAAATATCTTCATTTATATAAAAAAAAAAAAAAAAAAAAAATACATGAATTTTTTAATGTTTCAGGAAATTAAGCGCGGAAATACTATAATCAGTTGATAACTTGAATATATACTTTGTACACAGGTACTCCAGACTGGACGTATAATTTCTATGCTAAATCGGATGATATGTATTGTATTCAACATAACCGGAAAATAACGCGATATATAAACGATTCGTGACCATTTTCCGGATTTCGTGTCATGAGAATATCCACGAACACACGTCGATACTTGAGTATAATAATATTTAACATCGATAATCAACAAGTGTCCTCGGGGAGTGACTGCTACATACATGCCTGTGCCCAAGACTTGCTGCACGATGATCTTCTCGTATACGAGGGAATAATTAGACGTAATGTAAACTCCCCATACTGCATTTGTTTAAAAAAAAATTCTTGCACAATGTATATTATCTTAACGTTTGTTTTGATATGATATAGACTCCTATTTATAATAGATTTAAGTGTTCCGAATGATTAAGAGTCTAAATTATAATCAAATTAAATTATAGGAAAGTCTCCGGAAAGTGGAAAGTTAATTATTTACAGATGGTATAATAAAAGAGACATTTTAATCCGGAGATCAAAAAGACCCCACTCGACATTTTTCTGATATTGACTATTGTTATATATTATATTTCAATCAAAATTAAAATACAATAATTAATTATTAAATATTAATAAACGTGTGATGTTTAATAAATTACTTAAAATTTAAAAATTTGATCAAATAAATTACACTTTTTGAAATACTAATTTTTAATGGAAAATAGAAAAATTAACTTTTTTTAATTGATTTAAGTTAATATATTTTTAATTTTAATTTTAAAATTAACAAATTGAAATCGTTTTGTATTAATTACTATTAACTAAAAGCTTTTAGGTTAATTTAACTTAATTAAATTGAAATTAAGTTTTTTTTCATTAATAGTTGCCCATCCTTAAAAATTTTCTAGAACATTTTTAGTTTCTAAATATCTAAATATCCACACAGGATCAAAATGTCTCATCCAAAGATTAAACATCCCTGCAGTATTAAAAATCCCCGGATCAAATTGTCCATTGCCTATACAAACTATAGCGATATTAAACCGTAATCAGTATTCAATGGCATAAGTAGTCTGATTTTTTGTAATTTGTATGAACACACTGTATAAATAATATGTTTAATGAACTAATTCAATTATATTATAGTCATTTTTATAGGGATGCAAAACCATATAGTAATTCGAACCCGACTGCATTTACCTTGAGATCATCACTATTCACTGCAGATCGTAAATACATATTTTAATTTTTTCGTGTAAAATTGAACGAGACGTTCGATGTAACCGGAAAGAAACGCAAACGGTTTTGGGAGCGTAGGAATTTTCCGAACTTAACACGCCGTGGGAATATTCCAATACCCGTTGATTATGATAATTATATAAAACCCGGGAGTTCCTATAACGTCAAAAAAATTTGATGGACTCGTTTAACGCAAACGTAATCGTGTATAGTCAGTCAGTCGTAATAATATTATTGAATCGGAAGTTAACACTTTCACCGTCTTCGTGCGCGATAAAAATGTATAATGAATCATCTGGACAACTGCAGTTTATAATAGATATGCAAATAACATAATAACCAATAGTATATAAGTATTATAGCAGTCATTGGTTCTAACATTTAACTAGACTAAATTACATAAACCTAGTGACGTTAAGACAAAAAGTAACGAAATATTAAAAAAAATGCAACGCCATATTAAGTATTATTTTATGCACATAAATTATATATTAAACCACCTCAGACATATTACGCGGGTATAGTATAATTAATATATACTAATTTTCTTTCTGTGTAGATAATAAAGATACACCAATAATCAAGATACCATTTACTCGGCCTTCATGATTCAGATGAAATAGAATTTTATTACTTTTAGTTAATAATTATATCAAATCCTTCAGCAATTATATTAAGTGATTCGTATAATAATAAAATTTAAAACTTACAAAATTAAGCTACCATAAGTACCTATATTTTATAATATATATATATATCATATAAACTTTTACAGTTTTACCGTTAAAAGTGGTCCATATAAAACAAACAATAAGGATAAAAAAAAGTCATTCAGATACAGATGGTAGAAATTGGTCAATTTTGTCTTCGCCCTCGGACATAATAGTATTATTATTATTTAAAAGACAATTTTAAACGAAATTTTATATAAAATTATTTTTAAAAAAAATAAAATAAAAATAGATAACCCCATGACAATTGTATTTGTTATTTTGTTATTTCTCCTATATTTATAAAATATTTCCGTCATAAAATATAGTTCTCTAAACATAAAATTAGACACCTTACATAGTTACGAGTTTGTTGGTTTGGTTATCCGAGAGATTATTCACTTTATAATATTTTTATTACATAGTTTCAAGAAACATTATTGATTTGGTTACTAAATTAAATTTGAATATTATTCGTTTTTTTTTTTTTTTTTTTTTTTTTTATTATTAAGTTTTAGACTTCAAATATAAAGATTCATTAGCCTTTTGTCGCTTTAAATTACATAAGGAGTTCATAGATATAAATGTTATACTTTATACTGCAGTGGATTAACAGTAAAAGAAAAATAAATATATACATACATGATTAAAAATACATAATGATTAAATAAATGAGTAATATTATATTAATACTTATTGATAGTTCTGTTGCTTTAATAAAGTTGACAATGTTGACTTCCATGCTCGGTTTCGAGGGCTTCTTTCAGAGAAATATTTTTGATGTTCGATGGTGAGCGAGCAGAAAGAAATAAGAGGCAAGGGTTCAAGTTGTTTACTTATTGAGTATGAATGAGTTGATTTTGTATGGCATATATGTACGTAATCTGGTGATAATGACTTCATCGTGTTTGATTTGAGGGTCAGGCTATTTTTTAATGGAAGCTTTTATCTGGAAAAGTTTGTTACTTGATTGTTTTTCCTATTGGGATTGCCACGACGAATAACATTTGATTTTTAGAGCATGAGATATGTCATCGTATAATACTTTTTGGTATATTTATGTGTTGGGAGAACCAACAGCTTTAGCTGCCAGTTCATCTACTAGTTCATCACCTGAAACGCCGATATGGGACGCGATCCACATTAATGTAATTTTTTTATTAGATGAAAATATCATGTTTTGTATACATTGAGCGAGGTTACATTCGGTGTTTTTGTTAGCAATTGAGGAGATTGCGCTCATATAGTCGTATAAGTTATATAATTGTGTTAAGTCGTATAACACAATGATTCATTAAAATAATTGATAGAAGTTTTATTTGTGAATCTTTTCATTTTAGTACCTGTTAATGGTTTACATTTAATAATTATTAGTGATAAAAACGATTTTTACATTACCCGTTATTCTTATAATTTCAAATATTTGCAAATATACCCGCGATATAAAAATAGTTATCGACAATGGTCATTGTCCGAAGATAATTCTAAATGTGCACGAATAAACAATAGACTGACATTCAATCTTAAACCAGTCGCCGAGATGTCCTGCAATCTATCGAACATCAACTCGTTATATATGTATACGTGTTGAATATCCAGCAATATATCTATATAATATACATAATACTCGGCAAACCTTTAACGAAGGTATATTATATGTACTACGACTAACTCTATAGGTACTCGATATGCATATACAATGGAGTCGTAACTTTCAGCTTGACCATTGTACAATATAAACTATACGCAAAGTCGCCAATTATTTGCATACGTAGTATTTATATTGTACATTATTATATTATAATTTATATTATAAATACGCACACATATATGGACCAATCGGCTCATTAATATCGTCCGAATGAAAAACGTTTGATTCGAATATACATTGCTTCGTTATAACTCGAAAACTCAAATAAAAATATATAGTGTGTATATATATGTGTATACCCCTATATATGCTGCAATGCTTTTGGTCCGAATTTTCGGAATTTTTTTTAACGAATTCAAAATGTTACAATACGGTTATTTCGCGCGCAATAAATACAGATGACTCGTAATAATTGCGATTTCAACCTTCACACTTCGGTTCACCCGCGCAACACTTTTCTGATGATTTTTGTAGTTGTATTCGCTTCACGCACGGGTTCATATCTCCATCCGACCCGCGTGAATTTATTATATATATTTTTTTTTTTTTTCAGTTTTTTTTTTTTCTCTTCTAGTCTTTTGAACATCATCTAGCGAGTGTTTCCTGCTTTTGCCACTATCCGTGTCGAGTTAACCGGGTATGTATTATAATATATACCGGCATATATAAATAAATATATATAAATATATGCACGACTTTTTCTCCGTGATACGTCGAAATGTCCGCAGACTAAAATCAAACTGTTAACTACAAACTAAACATATTGTGCACTTATGCGAACACAATTTCTCAAATTTTGTACTACATTTATACCGGGGGCGTCGTTTTGGACACGACCAACTTAAAAGTGTTAAGATTTTCAGACCGATAAAATCAAATTAAAATACATATTTTATATTTGTATAATATTCAAAAGTTCAATTCCGTGGGCCCGCCATCAAATTAAAACGATAGTTTCTATAAATAGGTAATTGTTTAGTAAATATATAAGAAAAATTAATATTTTGCTAATAATTAATTAATTTAAATGAACGGCCGGATGAACGTGTTAGTTTTAAATACATTTCAACATGAACGCGAACGGATTCAGTTTTTAAGTGAACGTTCTATACACCGATGACATGAATTTTAATTTAAAAATATTTTTTTAGTAATATGTTTATAATATTTTTCTTAAATGTTTTTTAAAACGGCCCGGTGAAATGTTAAAATTGACCTGCCTAGAAGCTAGTACACCCGGAAAAAAACACTGAAATAACGCCCCTGCTGCACTTATATAATCAAATTTTCATCGAATATAATAGATAATTCAGTTTTTATATTTTGAAATACGTAATAAAATTCTTTACGATAAATACCTGAATAAATAACAATTTATAAAATATATAAAAAACGCTTAACGTAATAAGAAACGAATACAATTATTGCGGTTAATTTAAGCAGTAAAGTAAAACGTTATCAATATAATGTCGTAAACCATAATATATAATATACGATCTATATACATCAGCTAAACCGCCGATAAAAAATTCAAAGTGAAATTTTGATAATTATTTAAATTTTTGTAATTTAATAACTTTATTACATGGGTACATATATTTATATGCACAGGAAAAAGAAAATGATTAAATACCATATTAAAATCAACCTATACGCTTTAAAATTGTTTACTATATATGAGTACACTACCGCATACACTATAGGTATATAGTCTACACTCCACGTTAAATAGGTACTTAGTGAACTACGGGCACAATCTGAGCCCGGCAGACGGTCGCAGTGCACATATCAACTGTCCAGTTGAAAATGATATATAATAATATGTAACGACATGAAACAATTTGAAAAAAAAAAACTAATTATTAACCGCACTAAATAGTGTTCCTCTTTGATTAAAATAAATGGATTAAATTCAATTTATACGGTCGAAATCGGGTAAATCATTATTGATCGACTCAAAGCACCAAAGTATATTGTTTCGTTTTAAAGTAGGTAACATATAATAAATATCACGGTATACTCGCACAATACATATTTTATAATAATTTCCTAAAAATGATATTATTGCGTGTCGCCACGTTGTTTTGTGTCTGGATTTTCGAAATAATATAACGCTGCAGTTATAGATTCGAAATCCTCGAGGGCACGTTAATTGTATTATTATTTATGCCTACATGGTCTATATATATATGCGCTCTGAAAATAATATTCACGATTCTCCGACCACGATGAGTATTTCTTTTTTCTTACACATCGTGTACCATATACACACAATATATATAATTTATCATGTATACCTATTTTTATTATATTTATTATTTATATACACACAACTATAGGTACACATTAATAATAATAAAGAACCGTTCAAACTTCGTGCAGTTATGTAACGCGTATAATATATATATAATATATATACTATCCTCCCGTTCGTAAAACCTCCGAGGTCATCATTGGGGTGGGGAGAGGTCTTATACTTGGTCTTGCAGTGGAGAATATAATAATGATCGCTTAATTGTTGCTAATTCTCTAACCGTCCGTATATATACATTCGACAATAGACAATATATATATAGCTACCGTATTATATTCTGAAAATTGTTACGAAAACTCCTTCGTGCATAATATGCGCTATAGCGTCACGAAGAGAAGAAAGAGAGCGGACCATTGAATATACTATACTGGAGATCTAAACAGCAAAATGAATGAGAAACGACAATGTCACAAAAATGCGTTAACATTACATATACTTGCATCACACTTCTCAATCAGTGGCATATTAATTAAGGGGAGAGATAGAAGTATTACATCAGGTAAAATTTGTAAAGCCATAAAAACGGTATATGCATTAAAAGTTCTCCCCCAAAAATACATTTTTTTTTATACCTATGGTTCTGCTAAAATAAGCTAAATTTGAAAAAAAAAAAACTCTTCGTCTTGCCCTTCAATATGTTACTAAGAATATTTATAAATAGTTAAATTATAGATAATCATATTATTAAACCTAATGGTGGGCTTAGTATAAAACACAATCTAATCAATATTCAATCATAATTGTCACCCCTTAAAATAAAAAATTTTCAAAAATTCTTTTTACATTATTCTTATATAAATAACCAACTAAAATTTTGTCTAAAAAAAAATATCATTTTAAAACTTGCTTGTTCAGCCTTAAGGACATTTGTATGAATTTAAACGGGTGGTGTTTGAATAGTTTTCTATAACTTCTTGACTTTTACTATTTTTACACAACTTAGTACCAAAAACAATTTTACAATTACGTGAAATCACAGAACAACATTTGATATCGCAGAAACTATATCAAATACTTCAGTTTAGGGTTCAATTAGTCCGCTTAAAAACAATACAAAACATCGAATCACTCGTTTAATTCTGAATGTGAGTAAATATCTAAATTGAACGAAATAACGAAATACAATGCACCAGTGATGCACGGTACAAAAGACAAATAATATGTGCCGAACCGAAGTGGACTATAATTAATATGACAATAAATTGTCAATAAATTATTTTAATATTTATTACTATTATATGTAAATAAATCTTCATTAAACTTATTAGAAAGTATTTTACGTACTTCAAATATTAAATGTATAACCTAACCTATTGCCTATTTATTTACTATTATTACTTCAATAATAATAAATATAAAATTCAAGAACTGTGTAGATTTTTCATTCGGTTTGGTTTGAAAATAGACTATGGAAGAAAACGGTATCTCATCACAGTTTTGACGAATTTTAGTTGGTACTTATGCAGCTAAAACAAAGTTATATTTTTATATTCTTCAAAATGGTTTAATATAGCATCTTAGAATTGCTTTAAAAATGACCATTGTGCGTGTTAAACAAAAATATATAAATACCTACAACAATAAACCTTTTACTACGACGATTTCTTTGAGGTTTTATGGAGTATAGGTACCGAAATAACCATAGTTTCTCTTTAAAAAGTGTTTTATTTTTAACAAACCATACCTTATATACTATATATATATATATATATTAATCTACCCATCAAATATAATGAAAATTGGTATAGGTCATCTATTAAATAATTTGCAACCTTGTTTTAACCACCAAATTGTTGCATAGTGCGAGAAAAATATCTCCCAAATGAAATCTTAAAGATCTCGCATCGCAGCTTTAAGGTATTCTATATAATATATAGGAGAAAAATCATACGGTATAGTAAAAGATCCTGTGACTATATTCAGCCGTGCGGGATATCGTCTCGGAGAGTAAACCGGAAAATGTACATACCATTAATATATTATGATGACTTTTTTTCAGATCGACTGCAAAAACTATACACTATATACTTTGATCGGACTTCGATCCTTTGAAAACGAATTTTGGATCATTTTTCTTATTTACTTCGAAAATCCGGGAGATCTTTTTTTGCCGCACACCGTACGAGTACCACCCACCCATATTATATTCACATGGAACATCATCATTATTGTAATATCGAAACGCAGTTTTATTATATTATTTTGAATGTACGGTGCAAAATCAGACAAACCATTTATCGTCCGTTTGCGTGTAATCGACAATAGGCAGGCACTCGCAGCCACTCGTCGATCGAACTCATTCGATCTTCGTACTGGACTTGTAAAAATATTACGCGATATTTCATCCTCTCGCGGATAACTATAAGCCCACGACATCCGCTCGATCTTGCCGCTAGTCAATGCTCGCGGCGGCGTGGTACTATACACATACTATATACGCGCAGAGTCCCACCGTCTATTATATATTATTATGTATATGGTATAGGTATAGTCTCCACACATACATATAATATATTGTATATTATGCGCTCGGTACATTCAACAGATGTCTCCGTGACACGCAGTGTTGCAACAGTTAAGTAGCTCGACATATTTATGTGTGACTGCTGCAGCAGTGTATACTCTCGTTATACATAATATAATATAGCCAACTGTATACAGAGTTATCCAAGTGTCCCGTAAAATACGAATCTACCGGAACAGGTTTGGACGTGGTTTACGACATTTGGAGATGTATGTATAGTGACTTATTAATTTGCCAAGGGGATAACACGATTTTCCAGTTTTCCGTGGAGATCGACGACTGAAAACGCGTCCGGGACTCGGTCCGATGTAAAAAAAAAAAAAAAAAAAAAAAAACAATCTATCCCGTGTACCCCCCGTGCACACGTGCAGAGTAGGTATAATACACGGTAGGTACCCATTATTTTATACCCAGTTGGGTCCCGAACACCAGGGGATAATTCACAGATAGTGTACTAGTTGGGTCCTGGATTATTTTAGGTGCTACACTAGTTGAGTCCCGGATTTTTTTTTTTTTTTTTTTTGGTCCTATATATGTACTAGTTGGGTTTTTGTAACCCAAGATTTTGTAAAATTAATGTCTTATAAATTTTTACCAACACAAAAGTGATTTTTTTTTAAATTGTATTTTATATTATATGTATTTTTAATATTTGATTTTTAACACTTAATATTTTTTCATTTGTATTGTATTATATCATATTTTGTAAAATTCCAATCATTTATATTTTTATTATCTCCATACAAAAAAACATTTTTAACCATATCTGCCATCAAAAATAGATCGTAGACAGTCCTAAGTCTGGTAAAATGGAAGGAAAATGTTAGTGTAGTGTAGTATTTACCGAAAAACATTGGGGACCCAACTAGCGTAGTACCTAAAATTATCCGGGACCCAACTAGTATAGATATTTTAATTTTGGGACCCAACTAGGATGCAGCCACCCAGCGATGCAGACGCTCGAGCGAAAGGGTTCTGAATCCAATTCGTGTCGAAAATATGCGTTCTACGCCGTATAGGTATAGGCACACATTAAAACTCATATTTATCGATTTATATACGATAAATAAAACACGAAAACGTTCTCTGTCCACATATTATAATATCGTATAATATATTGTGTTGTTGCAGATTGATACCTATAAAAAAATAAAAAAAAAAAGTCGTCTTCTCGACGACAATCTCAAAATGCGACGATATAAACCCACTTCAGGCCACTTTGGCTGTATTTTACCCGAGTTCGCGGGACATCACAATGTGATTCTGAGTTACCGATTTTACTGTAAACCGTACCTACAATAATTTTGCTTTTTTTTTAAGGTCCACCTTCAAATTTCACGTTTGCATACCCTGCGATACCATAAAAGTCCGTGCCTGCAGGTTACAACAATAATAATAATAATTATTATTATTATTATTATTATTATTATTATTATTATTATTATTGTTATTATTATTATTGTTATTATTATTGTTATTATTATTATATTTTACTTCACGCCCTGCAGTATATCTCTATCGTAAACGCTCCTTTAAGGGATAACGACCAATCGTTCACTATAAGGTATACATACAACATTGTACAATATATACGAGTACCTACACTGTATACCTAACTTACATCAATTTTCAATGAATTCAATGCACTAGTTTATATTAGATAGTTTATATACAAATAAACTATATGATATATACTCGTATATCATTGAATTGACTATACTGATGATACAAACGTCCGACCCAGATCTAAGTCTTCCGTTATAGATGGGGACGGTCGAATTATATTTTGACATTTACTACGTGTACCTACACAGCAGACTTGGTATTATCTATCTGTTCAATTGATCAAAGTGAGTGGGTAAACTAATTCTGTGCGTCATTCGGTACAGTTACACCGCGTCATTTACTCGTTTTTAAATTCAAAATATCTGTTTACTTTCGCTCGTCGGCCATTACAATATAACACGCTCTTTAAAAACGTTTTACTTTTACATTTATACATATCATACATAGAACGACCGCGACGTCGGTTTTGCTAATGGTTTTGTTTCAACGTTATTGTACATAATATTTATGAATCCGAATAAGTGTAAAACGTGTACATTATATTATAATATGTGATTTTATTTCCAAAATTATATACTCGAGAATATTTATTTATTTTTAACTGATATATAGTTGCCGGATTTCGTAAAAATTCGCCAAACTAATAATTATATTACTAAACTCTGAGCAGAGCAATTATTTCCCATCACTATATTCACTCTCGAATTAAAAATAATAATACGACACTGAATTTTGCCCCCAACAGATCAAATAAGCGATGTATACACCCAATTTCCGTTACGTATCTATATCCTCTATTTCTGTTGGTACTTTTTTTTAGACTAATTTATAGGTACATATTATGTATAAATTTAAACGTATAAATATAACCTCAAATAATGGTATTTTAATCGAATAAATAATATTTCTTGTAAATTTAACCACAGAAAAACAATTAGGTACAGTTATATGACCATGAGATGTCTCCAAATCGTGAAATTACGTGACCGAAAAATTAACGTATACTTTACTATACAGATTGCCGCCAACGTTTGAGCCGAATAAAAAAATAACTATTTTAACACGATGCATATATATTCTACAAACCAGTATTTGTTTTTAGTCTAAAACTACAAACTTTACACTACAAAATTAAAAATCAATACGATTGTAGATAGGTATATAGTTTAAACACTACCAGTTTTTATTTTTAACATCCGCTATCCAATTTTGTATCACATCTATACAGGCGTTTTTAAGTCAAAACGCACCGCGTTTAACGTTGAAATTTAGGAATATAAATTACAGTTAAATATAAATAAACGTTTGTTTTTTACGAGTTTTACAATAACAAAATCGTGCATAAAATTGTCAAACGTAAACAAACAAATATGTAGACAATAAATTAATTTGCCATATCGATTTAAAAATTATTTTCATTTTAGACATCTATAATCTGCTACCGTTTTAAGTTTTAACTGATGTTTATATTCAAATATGTCTCCCGAAAATACATAAAATAATTCGTTCGTCAAAATGAGGCATAACCATAACAATAACTCTGCGGCACCTTAACATCAACAGATATACGTGTGTCTTAAATTATCATGCATGCGACCAGACACCATAGTTACAATATACATATTTTATCACAATCTAGATGGTTTTCTCATTTTTTTTATATATATATAGTATGGTATGTTATTCGTGGCCGGTGTAGCATTATCGTTTCGTCCGTTGTTTTCCGCCATTTTTAATATTTTTCAACATTGCCAAACGGCATAAATCAACAGAAATGAAACCCATAAATAACATGATACACATAACATAGAACTTCTCTATGAAATAAAACGGACGCTTCTAGCAGCAGAGTCATATACGGTTGGTAAATAATAATAATAATATTATACACGACTGCTCCAGTCTCGCGTACCTATAGATGTACACGAATGTCGGTTTTTATATTCCAATTACGTTGTCCGCAGGCCATACAGGCGTATATACACGCTTTTCGTATTATAACTTTATGTGCCGAACGTGGTTTATCGGTCGTTGTCTCGCCGAGTGTATAGGCACAGAATATACAGAAGGGAATCTTGATAAAAATTACATGGGTTCTTATGGCCGCCCGAAAAAAGGTCGATAAATTCATCAGGCCGGTACAAGAAATGTAATACCCATTTCCCTGTTTTTAAACATTTTTTGGTCACACCGTCTCATAAATATAGTGAGTTTTCATATAATGATAATAATTTCTAGATATGTTTACATTGGAATTAATGATGATATCCATAGACATTTTATCGTAGATAATAAAGGAATGGATGGGCCACCGTATTGTTCAATTCTGTGACTGAAGAGCATACTCGTTACCACATTGGTTGTATGTGGTTGTGGTCACGGTTATAAAAATGTATTATTGATAAATGATAATACATGTATAAAATATTGATAAAATAAATTAAAATCATGAACAATAAACATAATTAAATTATAAATTACATAATAAAATATAAATAATATCATTTGTCAAATAGTAAGTATTTTTGTCTAACATAATGGTCAAACATATTTTGAAATTTGAGCGGTTTACTGGATTATCACTTATCATTCAAGTATCAATACTATCACAATCACTAAACCACAGTTACCACTGTGGTAACGTATATGCTTTTCGTACACACTCCGTGTATTAGGTATAGGGATGGCCCATCCATTCCTTTATTATCTATGAATTTTATATATCTATGTTGATATCACAATGCATCATGCTTCATTATCAGTATGACCAAATACCATAGAATAATGGGAATTTCATACACTGTTGAATTTAGAGAATTTCGAAATTTTTCAATATGTCTGCGAGATTCCCATCTGTATATTCTGTGGTATAGGTATGTATAGAAGCTAAAGAAAATATTATGCTTTTTCAATAATATAATATATATTGTAATATTGATAACGCCAACATTATATCTGTCAGTATATTATTATTATTATGTTTATATTTTACGCGTTCGTGTAGCAAGTCTGTGTTGTCATTTTCTCTTGTGCAATGTCCTATATTTAATGTCTCAGAACTAATGATATAGCCACTACCTATAAATCGGTGAACTGACTGAACTAACTGAACCGGCTGTGAATTGACACCGTCGCAGAGTGCAGATCGTGCTTACAGACCAGACTCGTTCACTCATCGTGCTAAAAATATTGACTTTATAGACAATAATAATCTGATACCAGCTAACTCGTTCGGTCTACTGATCATGGGGGATGCTGCAAAACGTCAACATTAAAACTATATCAAATAGGACGTTATTACGATATTATTAGGCTGTAACGTTTATTTGCCAAGCTACTGCGAACGTCCGACCTTTCACTTTAATAATAATTACACCACGCTATGTTATCAAAATAAATTAATAACCGACCATCGCACGTGTTAACTATTTATAGCCAAATTATGGCAGGTTGCAAAATCCAGAATCACGTATATTCGTATACATGTAGCCGTATCATATTTAACATGTGCATTGAAGATCTATATATAATAATTCACACGTCACGGTATGCACGTATATATCTATATGGCTATATATAGGTAAACTGTACAAATCTTTGAAATGTATACAATAGTTTACGGTGTGAACCTTGAAAATTTAAAAAATTCCGTATAAAATGTCATTCCCCGGACCCTAGCGCTCGGCGAAAAATCAATTTGATTTCACTGGTTTTCGCCTCAAGACCTATTGTTCCGTCGAAATTCCTGACGAGAAAAGTGTAATTTGATTATCTATTTGACAATATAGGTAACGTATAACATTATCGTATTGGTCAAAACCTAACCACGGTATAATACACCTAGGTACCTCTATATGCCTATATATTATACTATCAAACACCACACCGACTCAATATATTAGACCCGTAGGTGATGTAATTATCAGCACCAAATAAGGACAATATTACACAAAGAAAAGTAATCATGGATGAGCCGGGGCAGATCCAAGCGGCCGCGGCCTACGGCCATGTAAAAGTATCTTCCATTAAGTATTGTTATTATTATTATTATTATTATTATATTACCTATACTATAAAGCAACTTTATAGATAGGTACCTGTATAATAATATGCAGTATATACTCTATTGCAACAATTGAATGAGCTGGAGACCTCGAGTCATTGCGCTTGTGTTTCGTAAGTATTATTATATAGGTATACCTACGATTGGTTTTTCATTGATCATGGGAATATCGTTCACTCACAGTTGTATGCACAAGTATAGATAACAGACCTCCGACGGTGACAAAAATACAAGAAAACACGATAGTTCCTACATCAAACAGGATATAACACTATATATTGTTAGTATTTGTTACAAACGAGATGGGTATCTAATTTTTTACTATACATTAACTAGCTATTTTACCGACGAATGGATAAATTTAACATTATATTATTATCGACGATATTCATATACTCTATTCACACATACACGTTCCTCGATTCGTCTATATAATACATGCAAAACGATGAGTGGTAATTGTTCAAAATTTTAAATAATCTAAACACCTTATTAATTTATTTAATGTACTTGAAATTTAAAATTAACAATCTCCGATAATCGCACCAAATCCACAAAATGGTGTTCCTTTAATATTTTATTATGGCCTTACTGATTATACTATACTCCAAAAATGTGTACCTAATTTTAGTGCTATTTCGCAGCTTTCTTCAAAATTATAACAGGAAAATATGAAATACCCGAAAATATACTAAAATATATTCAAATACTCGTATGTACTCATGTATAAATTTAATAAAAAAAAATTGTAGTAAGTACCTAATATATTTTTTATTTTTATTTTTAGTGTCAAGTATTGAATCAGCTCAGCCTCCGGATACGGGTCATGGAAGAGCGGTTTCTACCTACTGCAATAATATAAAATATATATATATATACAACAGGTATCATGCAATTAACCTCAATGTACCGTATATATATATATATATTATATACAACCATCGGGTTCGTCCCATATTTTAATTACGTTGTCGCTATTACGACATTAACAATGTGTTTGAATAACAGGATTGTAGAAAAAAAATGTACAATATAAAAAAATAAACAAAGGTATATATATAATATATATCAATAAAAAAAAACAATTGTAAAATTCTTCTTCTGGTGACAAGTAGATTTCTAATTGGACGCCTAAAAGTGGTCGCTTCAATAATTATTGTCGCTAAAACAAGGATATATTTTTTTACGATTATACAATGAGGAACATCACGGTCGTATATCGCAGTATGACTTAAACGAACGTCTTTGAAGGTGATAACTGATAAATAATTATTCATTGTAATATAATATTAGATAGGTACAGTAGTTTTCCTCAACGAGAGTGATACAGAATACTGTTCCGATTTCCGCTTATATAAAGGAAAACGTGTTCACAAGAACTAAACTTTTCTAGTTTATAATATAGAATATATATATATTAGATATATGTATGTATATAATATGTACCTTATATTCGCGTAAATCTCATTACTGATGTCGAACGAAAATAATTAGTGGGATCAAAATCTGGATAAAATTTATCATCCTTTCTAATTTACCCTATATACGGGTGCCCATAATAATTAGAATTGGGTAGTACCTAGGTATATACAGTTTTGAAAACAATCGTAAATCGTTGTGTATCAAAGATTGTTTAAAAAACAAATGTGTACTCTGTCGATTTGATTTAAAATTTCAAATAACAAACAATCAAAGGAAGAATATATTAAAACATTGTATTATACATACCCATGCGTTTACAGATGTGCAGATTAAATGGTAAAAGGAAAAAAATTTGCAAAGACCTCAAACTTAATAAATGTAATATGTAGGCAATGGATATTAGCTTGATTTTAAAGATGATAATAAATGCAATTCATATTTGTCAAGGGTGCCAACGGTAAAATGTGGGAGGAATAGTTAAGCATAAAGTCGCGCGGTTAAAAAATAACAACGAAAAAACAATGGGACCCGTATACATAAACGACCGCGATGTCTTGTTGTATACTGCAAGTGTACACGCAGAATTTTTTAACAATAGCCATTAGATGTGTAATTATGTCGGCGATGAAAAAAATAAATAAATACATATCTTGCTTGTCATGTATAGCCTCATAAGCGGCATAATACATATATTAACATCTATATAGGTGGATTCCTGCTGATAACGTTGCGCATTTCGACTATCCACATAGTTTAGGTAGGTACTCGTAATAAATAATAAAATAACAATATGCAATATAGACTATTGTAAAGTACATATTTATAAATACATTAAAAAAATAAAAATTAATTTGGAAAGTATTTTAAATATAATTGTATCGAATTACTTGTATTTAATACTGTGTTGATGTAAAAAATATATTATAAAATTTATGCGCCTAATGATAATAGTGAATAACAGTTATCTAATAGGTAACGTCGAAATTCGTGTGATGATGATATTTTGACATACCAAAAGGCAAAAATGATTCTCTATGAAAAACAAGAACACTATATAACATACGGTTTTAAGACATTCGAAAGAATTAAATATTAAGTGGAATTTGTCAGTGTGCTTTTTTAATAATTATAAAATACTCTTAAATTTATATTTATAATTTGAGTACATGTGGATAATTTATAAATATATATTTAAAATAAATAAAATAAAACCCAAATCCACGTAAATTTACTTTTTATTGTCAGCAAAAACATATTTCAGTAACAAAGTTACCATTCTTCAGTGCAAAACATACAGACTTTGTTACTGAAATATGTATTTGCTGACAATAAAATGTAAATTTTTGTGGATTTGGGTTTTATTTTATTTATCTTAAATTTATATTTCTAATTTATTTAGAACGTAGATTATATAGTGTATACATTATACATATAATATGCACTATATAGTCTAAATAAATCCACTATTAAATACTAGGTAGGTATATCATTTAATACTTAATAGTACTTATGTATAGTTAATATATTTAATTTTTAAAACTATTTATTTTTTGCTTATTAGCACACATTTGAAAATACTATAATATTGTGAGAATAATGATTACTTATACCAAAAAGGTAATTTTGATACAAGGCTGGTTTTTATTGGCATTTGTCTACAACTATATAGGTACAGGTATATACGTAATACGTATACCTTCAATATATACTTAGTAAATTGGATTAAATGGAATATTAAACGAAGAAACATAATTAAAAACAAATAAATAGTAACTACTTAAATCATATTTTTTTACAAACAAGTTAAGAAAATACATTCTTCAAGCGTTTACGAGATATCCATATTTTTGTACGTTATATGAAAGAAAATATGATATAAATCGTTTAGTCGATTATAAATAATCGATTATAGGATAACGATCGATTGTAAAGTAAATAGTAACTATAACAAATAATTATAACTCTATACCAGTGGTCTCAAACTATTATTATATTATAATATATATTATTATATTACTTTCCATCACACCCCCCCACCTCTTTTTCGGTCATACGATATCAAATATTCTAGTGGCCATTTCACGAAAAATAATCCACTAAATGAATATTTTATACATATTTTACAAAATTGTTAGAATAAATGGATTGCATTTTATAAAATGCATAATGTCGTCTTGAGTTTTTTCAGAGCTTATGCGTACAGCTACCAAAAACCTCACGGTGTCTTCGAGAAAATGCAGGTTTAAGATTTAACCCCGTCGAATTTGCAAAAAAAAAAACTAAACGTACAGAGTACGGCTATACGGAAAACTGTGACATTGAATAAAAAAGGTTTATTTTTTATTATTATTTTTTTTTATTTATTTCAGCCAAATCAATTACAATTTCTTATCACAATAGATTACATTAACAGTAGCTGATACGTATACCAACTGAGCTATAAGCTCGTATCTGGTACACGGAGTTCATAATATAATTCGTGTTATAGTAAATACTTATATAATTAAAATAGGTATGACTTAATTAATTAAATATTCGTATAACATAGTAGGTAGTATATAATAATAATAAAATTAGCATCAATAATAATATATGGATAAAATATTATAGGTACTAAACATATTTACTTTTTATAATTTTGTTAATACACACAATTTATTTATTGCCATTTTTAACTGAATTTTATTAATTATATCATTGGTATTATTAACTTGATTTTCACATGAACTTTTTATTAAACTCTTTCCTTTGTTATTTAAGTTGTTGAATATAATTTTCCCCATGTAATTGAGGGAGTTTCTTGAACTTGTTAATTATGTATATGACGGTTTAATGTATTTACCTACTTGTTCTTCCGTCTATTATTTCTATAGCATTAAGTGTACGGTTTTGTATTGATTTTATTAATATTTGTCTAATGTATAATTTATAAACAGATAATATATTTACTTACATCTACAATTCGTCGTACCAGTCGCACGTTCATGTATTATAAAGAAGTTGTAACGAACAGGAAGCTGTGAACGTAACTATATTGGCGTGCAAACCGATTTATGTACGTTAAGCGATAACAGATTTTTTTCCATCCAGTCATAGATACACCGTAAATCAATTTCGACGGTTTTTTTTTTCAATTTTTCCCCGATTGTCTTGGAAGTTAAAACTAGAGCTGTGTCGTCACGAGTGTTCATCACAAGCGGCTGGTACGCGTTTTAAAAAGGACCGTATAGTAGTCGAACCCACCGCGCAGTTGAAGATAAATGGAGTATGACACAAAATAATCCCAACTGCTCCCCTCGGACGGTCCCATCGACGTACTAACGTACATAACTGCATAGGTAGTGCATAATAATATGCGATAACCGACTATTCCGTGTGTGTACAGTTTATAATAATGTATCGGATATGTAATCGCGTATACACGCACAATATATATATATATATATTATACGTTATATTATATACGCGAACCGACGAGATAAACATACCCCCTTTGAACGCGGACGAGTGCCGACGGATTTTTATACCGTCGAGATGGTGTACGACGGCGAAATGAATGATATATATGAATACGCGTACATATTGCAGGCATATCGGCTAGTGACTTCCAATTGGAAGCAAAAGTCGTCGACGGGGAAAATATTATAGTTTATTGCCGCGGCGCGAGTATCAAATCGGTGTTCGATAATGAAGTCGGATGGCCGTTGTTATATATTATGCGATAACGAGGAGATTTATGAGAGTTAAAACGGATACTGGCGACCGTATATTATTATATTATATACGTTGTACGTACCTACGTAAGTATATTATATGGGTAGAGAGGCACTACTACACTCGAAGAACTTGTCCGTCCGGCAGATATATTTTCCTTTACTTCGTATATTATTTATACGTGTATAAGGATTTAGCGACAAAGAAGAATGTTTTCTTCTACGAACGAGTCTGGTTCGGATGTATATACCTATATTGTATGAATATAAACGCATTTCGCTATATAATACAGTTTTAAAGTATTCCGACAATAAAATCGAACGATACTGCTGCTGCTGCTGCTGCTGCGCCGCTGCGGAATTAGTGCATTGTTCTGGTGACAAAACAATCAGTTTTGTCGAGACTCGAAGCAACATAATGTTGAATATAATATACAATAATAATATGTATTATAGGTATTATACCTATATATAGCAGGGAATACAATAATTTGTGTGTATGGTATATACCTACGCGAATATTATTATTATAATATATTATATTACATGTCTTCGAGTTTTCCGTTTTAACTCTTATATCGTGTTTCCCCTCCCCCTTCCATAATATACTCGTAATATTATTATAAATCGAAACTGCAGTGTTGTATCCATATTATAATATAATAAAATATAATATGTGCGCAGGCCCCCACATTATTACATTGCCTCGGTACTAACTTGACGAGTCTTTTTTTTTTCTTCGCGAAAAATGAATTCTTCTTTGACGAGACATGTCATATCTGCGCATGGTACGGATACGACAAACACGGTTACTGTTTCGTTTCTAGTACGAAGACCTTATTATTACACTGTAGAAAATCTATTCTTGTATAGAAACCGTTCTGTATATGTATATGTGTAGGTACCTATATATACCTGTATGTCTTATACGTTTTATAAAATCTGATGAACCGTTATATTATATGCTCGTATTTATAGTACATAGTGAATGTACAGAATAATGTAAACATATATTATTATTATTATTATTATTATTATTATTATTATATGTATAGTTGACAGCTATGTACATTTTTTTAAACAGTTCTCATACGTCGTGACGAACTAATCTCGAAAATGTATGGGTAAAAAGTAGCAGTGTATGGAATTTTTTATCGAATTGAGTGACAATCGAATTCACGCGGATAAATTTGCATAGGTATTCTTTGTCGTGGTCATCAAACGGCGTACAGTGACGATGAACACTTTCCAAAGTACCCATTTTATGCGTACCAAGAATGAAATGACATTTACACAATATTAAAGTATATAAATATTACCATTATTTTACTAGGTATGATAATTCATGATAACGACGACAATCATTGAAAGTCAAAAATACCTAATAACTGCATAGAAAAGTTATATAAAAAAGTCAGTAACATACAACCAATATAGTATAATTAGTATAGGTATCTAAGACATGCTGGGAAATATTCGCCAATATATTTCGATAAAAGTCACCAACATTCAAAAATGAAAAATAATACAAAAATGTTTATTTTAACTCTCCAGAAAACTTTAAAAAAATATTTATACTTTACCACTTTATATTAAGAGGATGCCACACACCCATTTTTAAGGGGTTTTGTATAGGCGATTTTAATGAAATTTTAAGAAAAATGAAAATCCAACAATTAAAGAATACTATAATATATTTCAAAGTAGATTAAAAAATATTCGCGTGTTAATACTATTTTTTATTATTGTATAATTACAATATTTGTTAAAAAAAACACATAAAAAATGTTTTCGCGATTCCATTAGTACATACTCTATTATTGTATAATTATCGTAGGGTAACAATTTTGGTACCAATATGATATATTGAATGATATATAATGATATGAACATAAACTATGGTCGTAAGCCAGCGTTTTGTGATTAATTAACTTTACCATGTTCTATGAACTGTTGAAAAACATGAAAAATTTTTATTTTTAAAATTACTACCGCAAACCGACAAAAAACCAAGGTCTGAACAAGTCTGAAAATGTAAAATGTTCTCAGAGTATTACATACTGTATATAATAATATATATATATATATATTGAATTTCACTATTATACATACCTACGTCATACAATTTTAAAAAAAATTACAATTTTATTCACTACCAGTATCCTACCCAAATCCCGATGAGTAAAATACTACTGATCGGATTTTCTTAAATCACGCATCGATTTTTGTGGTTATTTTTTGTTCTAAAATAGCATTTTTGTTAATATTTTATAAGACTAAGAACTCCCACTTATAGATGGACTATCCACCCCCAAACGCCAAGAGAATCTTTGGATAGATTAAAGCTTTAACAGCAACTCGATATGTTTTACATCTTATTTTGTTATACCACTAGATTTTTATGCAATCCAGTTTATTACACACCTCATAAAATATATATATATATACCTATTATTGTTCATCGTATATGAAAAGTATATACTTACCTACAATTCCAAGGGACTTTTACTCTCTTCGTTTTACAAGGGATAAAAGTGGGACGTGAAAACATTAATAGTACTTATATGATTAAAATCACCTTGAAAGTTACGCAAATTAATTTAATATTTGAGGCCCATTTTTCCTCCCAGTCCGCCCCTGCCAATATAATATATCTATTAGGTATCTATACACATATACGTAATACAATAATGGTGCGTATCTAATGTAATAAAATTTAAAAATAAAGTAGGTAAAAGGATTAACAAAAATTATACAACAACTTTTAAGTAAGTGTAAAATTAATTGATTTTTAAATTATTTTCCGATTATAAATAACCAGTTGCTCAACGGTAAACACTACGAAAAATCCATAAAATTACAATTCAAATTTTAAAATATAATTGTCTTCGGGTGAAATATCAAGTACTTAACTAGGTACCTATACTTGCATATACTCTAAACACGAGGTTCTAATCAATTACGAAAACAGAATATAAAACTAAACATGTAAACCAATTTAAAACGAATAGTTTTTTTTTGTATTTTCAACGTTACTAAATATATTTACCTATAAAAATAAATAATAATATCAATAAAAGATATTGATACAACATTTAGAGAACATCTTGTATATTTTCAATTAGATAATATAATACATGAAGGATTGATATACACTATAGAACCACCTACTGTGTGGTCCAACAAATATTATTATACGTTTGTATAAAAAATAATACAAATATATCGGTGCATACTACTTGCGTTCCAGATTTTATTTTTTAATAAGTAAGTAAGTTGCATCCCGACCAAAAAGTTCGAGAGCAGATCACAACCTACTTACGTCCCGGTACACCTTTTTTTTATAGCTTGGTTGCGTCCCTAAAATGTATAACTATATAATCGATAATTTTGAATACCAAAGTGGTTATTACCTACCGTTGATGATTGGTCGCTACCTCGGTTACCAGTTTAATGAAAATGGTTAATTATGCATTTCATATTGTTGTTTTTAATTTTTTATTTATAGTAACGTATTATTTAATTACACAATTGTTGTATTTGTATTCAAAATACAATCAATTTTAGTTTATAAAAATTGTAGAGTCATAGGAGTATTTATATATAAACATAAACCCACATACACAATAAACATTTTTACATAAAATGAAAATAAATTCACGGTTCTTTTTTTATTTGTGGTAACGTATTATCGTTTATTTTAATTTTAATTCAAAATTGAGTTATAATGGTTATAGTAGTTACCAATATTAGTTAGATACATTATTTTGTTTAAACTTAAAAGACAATTTTAAATATTTTTTTTTTTTAATTATACGCTATCTTTTTAGTATAGATCTGTAAGTACATAAAATAATACTGTTAATTAAGTATAAAACTGTATGTTAATTTGATTCATGTTATTATAATATTATCATTATATGTTATAGTTATAGTTCTATACATTGTAAAATAATAACTTTTTAAATAACAACAGTCACAACTCATAACCTACCTATTGCATATTACAGTGTACGTGTACTTAATAATTAATAAATAGAAGTATAAAATTGATTATTAACAAATATACGATACACAATAAAAAAAATCATAGACATTAAATAATATACTTATCGATTTTAGTTGGGTAAATGCGATAACATCGATTATAAAGCTATGAGATGCACGTTGGCTATCGAATTTACTATCTGCTTAATCTACCTTTTTTCGGGACGCAAGTATAGTATGTAGCATTGTAGCCAAATATATCTGTCAATACTTAACAACCTATATATTGTATAGGTGATGTACAAATATATAATTAATGTATTTATGTGAATAATATCTGGATAAAAAAATGTTAAATTTTTATTAAGTAAATATATAAAAAATCAACATTTATAGGACGCATTTTAAATTATTTTCTAAGGGCATGTTCTCAGGCATTACCTATATATTATAAAGTATATTATGCCTATTTTATTTTTTAGCATTTCAATTTGAGATGGACGTGAGAACTCGCTATTTTTTTTCTAATTTTATCTTTTTTTTTTTTTTTAATACACATAAAATTATTAGGTATTCGCCAACGCGTATAAACTTCAGACTGACCTTTCGATAATTTATTAATTATACGTCTATATTATATTACAATATTATAGCATTGACTATTTGTTTTTTTTTTTTTTATTTTTTTTTTTAATCGATGCAAAACGTATGCTTAAAATTGTATAAGGTTATATAGAAACATTTTAAAATAAAGTGGGTGGCGTTATAGTGTAATATATTTACTAATTATATATGTAAACAATATTCGTCTTAAAATTATGCTGTAGACTTGATTTTTTTCCTGATGTGATATGCGTGTATGGTACAAAACACCGGAACAAATATAATATACAAGATCTAATGTTAGTTTTGTTATCTATACATTTTAATATGTGTGTTTGATTTAAATAAATATTACTGGGGTATTATCATGCTTATTTCGATTATTATATTATACCTACTTAATTATTTACCGATATAGGTACGCCTGTATTAAATTATACCTATATAATAATTACTAAGTGCTATAGGTACTTTCAATGGAACCAAATGCACGAACGGCCGCCACAAGACGCGTTAACTTTGGCCTCATGCAGCGTTCTCCTCAGCTCTTATTACTTATAAAAAAATAATTTGTTTTTTTTTTTTTTTTTTCCCCGTTAATTATCGAGATTTTTTCGAATCGACACCTCCGTATATATCGTGGCAATACGAAAAACCTTTGTCTCACGTATTATTATATCTGACGAATACCTAGCGGTAAACACCTCTTCGATTACTCGATTCTATATTATATTCTATTATAATATGTCAATTATAATAATATTTCTAAACAATAATTCATGTGTTGTTTATATTATAATAATATAGACTTGATAATATACGATAATGTATAATGGTGCGCGCATTATCGTTATGTAAGTAGGTACACGATAATCGGCCTAGGAAAAACATTAGGCCTCGCATTAGACCATACACTTTTAATAGTGTAATAAACAATCGTGTTGCACAAAATATTGATAAATTTTACGGTTTGTTCAATTACCAGTTAAATATATTTAAGGATTCGTTAAACCCTATTACATGTGGATACGTTTGTGCAACCCACAAGTGCGGGCGGCATATTTATTAAAAAAAAAAAAAAAAAAAAAAAATACAAACAAATCGTAGGTACGACCGCAAGCGTGCGTATACTTATACTTGAGCAAAGATAAACAGTACCTTAGATACATTTGTATCTTGTAGTACGTGACATTTTTTAAAAGTATTTTATATCTAAATCATAAACATATTTTTACTGAGTGTATCTTATATCTTGTAAATTTTTTTAGTGAAATTATACTAGATACCATTACCTACATTGTTTAATTTATTTTATTAATTAAGTATTTGAAATTATAAATAATTTTTTTTTTTTTTTTTTAAGTACTTTATTTGCAAAAAATGTTACAGCACAACAATTATAAAAATAAATAAAGCGAAAAAAAAATAAAAAGCTAGTACAAATACCTACATGTGTTGTATTGAATAAAAAACGACCGTTTAGGATGAAGAAGATTATGTCCGAGATAACTGGTTAGGAACGGGAATTAAGAAGCACGTTGATATCGGGAAAAGGTTTAATCTAGGAGAGAATAAAGGAGGACAAATAAAAATAATATGGTGACATTTTAGATAGGACATTTTAGTATTTAGTATTTTACAACAAAAGCCTATTTGTATACCTACATAATTATTTTCTTTATTTGGTTTGGACAAATATCTATTTTACATTTTTATATTACTTTTTTAGGTACCTACCTATAAAAAAACTATTAATATAAATGTGTCATTTTAACAACACCTACCTACCTAGCTAGTACCTACATTAAATTGCTTATTGATTTTTATACTAAATAGGTAATATTAATAATTTATAGTATGTAGGTACCTAATATTTTTAATTTAAATACGTATACTGACTTACTGTAATAATATAGTAAGTCACATAAAATAATTAACAGTATTGCACTACATTTTTTGTAATTAATCATTATTAATTAATTAATTTTTGTTTTAACCCACAAGTAGTATTAGTAATTTAGTATCTTGTACCTATCTATAGGTAAAAAAATTAAGTAGGTATCTCTATCTTTCAAACAAAGAAAAAACGTATCTCGTAACTAGTAAAGACCTGCAAGGGCCGGGGCCGACACTCAATTGACAAAGTCCATACTAATAACTGGATTAGACCTTAAAAAAAAAGAACCAGACTGGCTTTTTAAAGTCTTGGAATTTTTTTCGGGTCGGGCCTGGGCTTTTATTGTTAAATTTTTCAGATTCGGTTTTACGGGGGGGGGGAGGATAGGTGAATCAACCCCTCCCCTTGACCTTATTTTTAAAAATCTTTATTGATTGCATTATTTTAATATATATGACAATAGTCTATAATAAATTATTCAAAATAAACAATTATGATTCCAATATTTTGTCTAAGCCACTACAAAAAAACAAATAAACAAAACATATAGATAAATAAATAATAATACTATTTGTAAATAACAAATAGTTGTTGTTGAAAAGTAGTCTGTACTGAATTTTGATATCCGAAGAAATAAAAATATTTTGATTTGACGAAATCGTATTTTTGCCATTCTTTTGTCATTTTTTGGTAGTTTTTCTTTGCGCATCATCAAACCTATTAAGATAATCGAAAAATGACCTCTTTAAAGTACCGACCAGGTGCAATTTACTCCTCCTGGTAGAAAATTTGTTTAAAGAAAAAAAAAATGAACATTGTAAAATCACTATAGCTCCTTCCCTATGCTCAGAATCTAAAATACTTCTTCCCATAGGTTTTTTTAATTTAGTTAAATTAATGCACGACTAACGTTATATTACATTTTTTCAGATCTTAAAATCTCATTTTACCAACTATTTAGACTTAAATACCTCAAAATTGATAATTTTTTTGACGACATTTAAATTACTATAAAAAAAATCGTGACTACAGATTTTAAAGATTTTTTTAATTTAATTAGAGTAACGTATATTTAACGTTGAATAAAATTTTCAAATCTTAAAACCCAAAATATTACCCCTTTTAGGACTTAAAAACTTCAAATTTAAAATGTCTAATAATAGACGAATATTGCAAGAAAAAATTTTAATAAATTTAATAAATTTTAATAAATTAAATATTCAATGTAAATTTCAATATTTTAAAGTCATTATTTTCGAAATTATGAAGAGATAAAAAATCTGGATTTGACAAAATCGTATTTTTGCTGCTTTTTCATCATTTTTCGGTAGTTTTTCCATTAAAAATATATTAAAAAAATCGAAAAATAATCTTTATAAAGTACCAACTAAATGCAATTTTCTACCAAAAACAGGGAAAGTTTTTAAAGATTGGAGCACTCCTTCTGGTAGAAAATTGGTTAACAGAGAAAAATAAAAAGTAAACATTGTAAAACATTACGCACAAATTCTAAAATTATGGCTAAAATACAACGGGGATTTAAACTTAGGTCTAAACTTATATTTAGAAACCTAGAAGTAAAGTGTATGTATGAAATATAAATGAAATAACATTTCCCCCCCACCTCAGCGTTTATCAAGAACTACCCCTGACTGGACTTAGGAAGAAACTTAGAACCCAACAGGGTTTTTAAGGACTTATAATTTTTTGGTGCTGGGTTCGAGCTTTTTTTTACATAACTTTTTTAATGGATTGAGCCGGGCTTAAGAAAAAAATTGTTGAAAAACCGGAATGGACTAAAAATGTTTAGTCCATACAGGTTAACAGATCTAGAGGTTTTGGAAAATATAAAAAATTTGTTTCCGTCAGGTATATATTTCTATACCTGAAATTATTTTATAATGCCATATCCCAATATGACGAAAATATTTTTAAAACAACTATATAAGTCACTACAAGAGATTTTGCTAGATAAATTTCAATTGAAAGAGGGTTCTAAATCCATTTTTTTTTTTTTAATTAACTTTTTATACCTACTATCGTATTAGCATTTTTAAGCTAAAACCGAGATTTATAGATTTAATGTACCAGATAATATACCTAATTGAATTACATGAATTTTGCTTGATTTTTTACTTGGAAAAACTGGATTTTGTAATGAATAGTATAATTTATTTTAAAATATTTACGTCAAACAATAAAATAATATCAAGTAGAAATAGGTATAGGTTGATCTGGAAAAAACGAAAATGAAACCTTGTTCTGTTTACAATAGTGTTGGCAAATTTAAAATTTGACGGAAACTTTTAGTATCTTATATCTAGATACTTTATTTCAAGTATTTTGCCCATCCCTGTAATCTGTATATAGGTATTATCAGGGCCGGCGAGAATAAGAGGGTTTAGGTGGTCGTGAATCTTGATAACCCGTCATTTAGGAAATAAGTCGGCAAAATTAATTTCAGTCCACAAATTATTAAAAAAATTGTACGACTTGTTTTTAAATATATAAATTATTATTTTTTTTATGCTCATTTAACTTTTTTGGGTAAAATTAGTTGGCAAAATTACTCCGACGACCCCTGCAATTATTTTTTAGCTAGGGCACTGAGTATTATTTATTATGTAGTAGCCAATACCAGTATACCTATATCTTGTATGTCTATTATAGGTAGGTGTCAATGACCAGTGGTAAAATCGTTGACAAAATAAAAATTACAAATAATATTTTGACGTTTAAACGTACAAAAAGTTCACAAAAATTTTGGAGAACTTTTATGTTAAAAATATTTCCAATATAGGTAGGTATACTCTGCATCTGTGACCAAGACACACCTGGCAGAAAAAAATGCAATACCCATACATTGACTATTCTATAAAAGTGTACAATATACATAAATAGAGGTACCTTTGACGAGTTGAGCGGTGGAAATGACGGACGCGACGAGTACGACGAACGCGCACCAAAGGCCGCACTTTCGCAACATCTTATCAGTCGACGTTGATCGGTGTACCCATGGTTATTTTGTTTTTTTTTTCCAAAATCACTCAAAACACTTAACAGAACCGTCGCGCGAAATATGTCGCCACCTCGGTTTCGCGTTCGCACGACCGTTTAGAAATACAATAACGATTGTTGTTGTTATTATTATTATTATAATTACGACGCACGCACATATTTCGAGATATTATTCTAACCCATTTTATTATTATTATTATTATTATTATTACACTGACCGCGAAACGACGACAACATCGTTATCACCACTAATATTTCACTGGATTATATTACACGGATGTGAGATTTTATTCGAGGGGAAGAATACACAACAGAAACAAAAATTAAAATTTCGATACGACGATAAAAAAAAAAAACAATGGAAAACTAGACCAACGGAACAACATCAACGTACGACAGAGACTGACTGACTGGCCGGGCTAGTCCGGTTTTGGCGGCACGCGGTCGTTCCGCGCGCGCGCGCGCCCGCTCGAAACAACGCCATCTACTCAAACGGTTTGTAAAATTCGTATAATAATTAATATTATAAGATAAGTAGTTCTGGTTTTTAATATTATAATATACCTACTTGGATTTTTAAATATTTTAAATATATATACAAATATTTTATTCGTTTATTTTAAACTCTTTGCGAGAATAAGTAAAGAAAAATTAAACATACATACAGGTTACGTTTAATTTTTTATTATTAAAAAGTTATTAAACACCATATATCTCGGTTGTGCGGTCCATCCTATTCTTTTCTACATAGTTCATCCGTCCGTCCTATCGATACGTTGTCATAGTTACTAGTTATAGTTCATAGTTACAATGGACATTGTTGATATGATAATCGTTTGTCCTTATAGGTACCTACATTTTCTTATTCATAGTCACTAGAGAAATAGAAAACGGGAAATCTAGCACGTTCGAAGAGTGTGTTTTTCCTAACGTCCGTTTGTATAGTCTGTCTTTACAATTCATTACTGCAAAGTCAATATTAATAATTTTTATTCGTTTTAAATAAAACATATAACAATTTCTACTTTCAATACGATATAGATGTATAATTTTAGAAAAACAGCCAAGCTCTCGTAACATGAAAACTGAATTTGATTCGGAGTAGTAGAAGTGCAAAATAGAGGGGATTTATATAAGTACCTATATAAATCATAAATGAGGTTGGAACGAATCAAAACGAAACATAAAAAAATATTGTACTATATTTTATAATTTCGTGAAGTAACAATATGTAAGTATAGGTACCTACGTATATAATACAATTTAAGCATGAAAATCTAAAATTGATAAATTATTATGAGTTGGTGTCAGTAGTGCAACTAAAGGGGTGCTTGGGGGCTATAACATTTTTTTTGGCCCCTTTCAATTAATGAGCGAAAAAAAATCCTGTCAGTAAAGGATGGAAGCAGTTTGTGGGTTGGACACTGATAGGTATTATGTTGAAATATGTTGAAAAGCAATTTCTTCTAATGAAAAAATTTGTAAAATGTTTTTGAAAAATGTATATTATAATAGCAAAATACATATCTACTCTGTAAATATTTCAAATTTTTAAACTCCTATTTTTCACAATTACGAGAAAATAACTTTGGTTCTTTTGTCCCGATTTAATTTTTCCTATAGTGTTTATTGAAAAATTAGAAAATAACCACTTAAAAGTACTATACTAATCACATTTACTACTAATAGGTACATCTTACACATGTAACAATTCGATCGTAGGCGTGCGCAAGAGTGTAGTAAATTGTGTTTTTGCTGCACTTAAAACTTATGCTCGATTTTTATGTAATTAATGTGTAATGTGTTTAATGGGCTAATTAATAAAAATAAATACTTAAAACGTTTTTCATACATTTTTCATAATATGTTCTTTTATCGAGAAAATCACAATATCCAAGGTTTTTTCACATTTCTCCCATCGATATCCTTCTAAAATCATCTAAAATCTTTCAATTATTAATTATCGTTTTTGAAGTTGCATTTTTAAGTATAAAACCTAAAATTTATGATTTATCATTCCTCTATTTATATGACATTGTGATGAAAAAAGTCATTTGCTATAAGTCAAAAATCCTTTAAAAAACCTGTACATCTAGTAAAATTAAAATAATAGGAAATATAAAAAGTCACATATAGATAATAAGTCAATAACTAATAATTAATAAGTTATAAATATTCATAATGTTTATTTTTTCTGCAGTCAAGTGTGAGTTACATAATATACAAAACTTTTCTATAGGTAATATTAAAGGTTTAAAAAAACTGGTGGACACACTCATCGGGACTATTGACTATGAGACCCCGACCCCTCATTCCCCTCCCTTGGCTATATGCCTATAAATATAATGTGTTAAATTCATATTGGTATAAATATTCAGCTATATTTAAAATTGTATTATATAAATACATTTTGGAATATTATAGGGGGTATAGGGGGCGAAGCCTTTATTTAAATATTTTAAAATATTAGCAACCCTCCCCACAAGATTTAGTTGGCCCCCTAGTTGTGCCTATGGTTGGCGTCAATATTAATAATCAACAATAAATATCAAGATTATTGTTTTAATAATAATATGAGTTGGGAAGAAAAAATTGTAAGTGTAATTACTAATTACCAACTACCTAGGTATATAATAAGATTTTTAATAATTTATGTATATCTTGTATTTTTTCACATAAAAAAAAAAACCATGATACTGGAAAAATGTCCCTAGATTCTAAATACGTAGGTATAAGATGAGTGGCGGATCGTACTGTGGACTGTGGTGCACAGGAACACGTGAACCAACCAAAAAATGTGTATAAAGAAATTGTTAGATTTGTATATAAATTATAATTTAGTTATTATACACATAGTTGGTAATTTGAAAATTGTTTATTAAAAAAATAAAAATGTTTTTGTAGGTTTTGGCATTGACGAGCGTGTCTATTAACGATTAGATAATTTCGCGGAGCACAAATTCATTGTGCACCGGGCGACCGTACTAATAGTTTACATGCACGTTGGCCGATAACACGCGGTATTTCAGAGCACAATCAATTTGTGCACAAAACCTATTTGCATACGACACGCCGTCGTGCGTCACGATAATCTTCAAAACAATGCCCCGTGCAAACAAAGTAGCCTAACCTAATAATTTTTAGTTGCGACGAGTGTGAAATGTTTCTTACGTCAATGTATACGAACATTATTATTTCTTTTATACTTTATTACCTATATATTATTAAAATATTGTATATTTAGTACCTACATTATTTTAGTACTTACTGTAATATTTTAAAATTGTTTTTATTGACACACATATCATAAAATTTTTGTGCACCACCTTATGCAAACCCAAAGAGCCGCCACTGTATAAGATACAAGATACTTTAAGAATGTAACGTATTATGATAGGTACAAAATGCAATCAGTGATACTGTTGAACCCTGAGTATATATATATATATATATAAATCCTCAGTTGTCTAAATGGTATATAAATTGTATTTATTATGCGAATAGAGGGTACATTAAAATCGATCCCTTTGAAATGGCTATCTGGCTATCTGCAGTACTCTGCAAGATCGCTCCGCCAAAGAGAATACCCCTCATTTGAGAATGGACCAAAATCGCTAACAATCTGAACCTACCGACACATACTGACTTAAGTCGCCATATTGATAACCCCAAATGAGCTATTGCTGAAGAACGACGAAGGAAATACTAAATAAAGTCAGGATTGGATATCATTCCATCCATTATCATTTTGTTATGAAAAAAACATTGTGACCCATCCAACAATCAAACAGCCGAGCTTTGGTCTTCCAAGAAAAATTTGGGTGACACTAAACCGCTTGCGAACAAGCCACGGAAGACGTTATCACCTGCGATGCACAAATGGAATAGTGCATACTACCGCTGCCTGTGACTGTGACTATAAATCATAAGCAATTTATCATATAGTAACCGAATGTTAACGTTTGTCTGCACGTCGCAAAGAATACTTATGCTCCACGTCCTTATCACACATGCGCGCAGACCATAGATAATAAACAAATCTAGCTTTATCAATTTTTATAGTAATCATAATAATATTAAATGTATAATCTGCAATATACATTTTTGTGTGTAAAATTATATTCGATTTAACAACGACAAAATAGATTAACGTTCTAATTTTTATACAAATTGTTTTCATCATTACCACGGCTTTAGATACGCAGAAACGTTTAGGTGTTTAATACATTTATAATAGGTACGTTTAATACATTTTATAATTTTTTTTTTTTTCAATTTATTTAATGTTATTGCAACAAGTAATTCATACTTACATTCTTATGCTTATTGATGAAATTTTTTTTCAAACTTGTGGAAAGTGACTAATAATCAATTTATAATATGCTTAGAATAATAGTGTGATGGGGACAGTTCGGAAACAGTTACTATCCATATGGCATGTTTAAAGAAATCTATTTAAAATCTGGGTAAAATACGTTCTGACGAAAACAAGGACTTCCATACAAATTATAAAATTTTGATCTATTTCGTTATTGTTAAATTGAATATAATTTTACATACAAAAATTTAAATTATTATGATTAATATAAAAATTGATAAGAATAGATAATATAGATTTCTTTATTATCTGTGGTCTGCGCGCATGCGTAATAAGGACGTGGAGCCTAAGGATTCTTTGCGACGTGCAGACAAACGTGAATGGTATGCCCGATCCATGCACTCTAAATGATATGCACGCAGATAATGAAAATATGAGATTATATATAGACACATTATGAAAAAGATAAAGGAAATGGTAAGACATAATATCGATTCGTATGAGAATTTAATCAAAATATATCATGGTATTTATTTTTACATTTATCTCATAATACTATGAATTAAAATTAAAAAAACTCTCGTCATTGTGTCATTCCACTGGCTCCACAGACTCCACTGAGTATGTGTACCAATTTTCAGTATTCATAAAAACACCCTGTATAATCAATGGTGATTTGTACCACTCATTTCGAAGGAATCCCCACACAACTTGTGATTGTTCATAAACGTCCGTCGAAATATCTCAAGCGTTTCTCACGAGTTACGTTTTGATGATATAACTGCGTCCGATGAGATGATGATGTAGTTCATTTGTTCGCAAGCCACTTTCAACCAGTCCACACATAAGACTTCCATTGAAAATCAAATTTCTAGTATTGGGCGTAAACATAGGCATTATATTTGACAGTTTTGTATGTTATGTTTGTTAAGGGGGTTGAAAGCGGTCAGTTTCTAAGGAGTTTTGTATAGGCAGTTTAAGATACGCAAGCATATTAGCCGTGTGAGTGTGTGAGTAATAAATGATTGTTAGTGTGTGTAATTTCCCGGAATAC
>JAIPRL010000908.1:0-106131 GCA_025469235.1 Pemphigus obesinymphae
CGACGAAGAGTTAAGGATAAAACAAAAAGTATTTTTAAATAATTTGGAAAAAGTTAACCAAAAGGAACTTGAATGTAAAACAAAAGAACAAAGCCATAGTCAAGACTGGTATAATGAAAGAAGAAAAAGACTTACTGCTTCAAATTTCGGTGACATATGTAAAATGCGAGAAAATACAAGTTGCCAAAAAAAAAGTATTTAGTCTTCTTTATGGGACCAATACTACATCAAGAGAAATGTATGGTATTGAAATGGAATCTCAAGGTACATTCATTCTCTTTACTAATTTTACTGCCTCTATCTTTTTGCTCCTCACAACATGCTTGAGCCATCTCAATCTCTTCTCCCTCATTTTGTCCATTATTAAAGCCACTCATATACTAACTCTTATATACCCATTTCTAATTTTGTCTTCTCTAGTCATTCCACTTATCCATCTTAACATTCTCATTTCTACTACACTCATCCTTTATTCTATTTTCCTATCTACTGTCCAACATTCTTATCCATACATTATATTAGACTTCACCACTGCCTTATAAATTTTGTCTTTTACCGTAATTTGGATTCTTTTTTATAGTATTGTTATTATTACTATAAACAAGATGTATTTAAAAATTACCATTGTCGGACGTTGATAAACTTTTCTCTCAAATGTTGCATTGCATTAATAAATAGGTTTTAAATTTGTTTTATTTTTTTACTAGTGACATAATCTGAAATCTATTTTTAAATAGTTGATGAAAATATGCAACAAGAAATGATTTCATTAACATCTGGTGCAAGTTTGAACATCATGGCAAACCGTTTTTCAATAATATTTTTAATGTGTTTCTTACAACCCAATCAATTTGTTTTAAACCTATTAATGAAAAAAGTGGAATTCCAGAGTAGCGGGGTTTTTCATTTTGTACACTATCTAAAACTAAAGTGAAAGGATTTCAAATCATTTTAGAATTCTTCAGGGTATTCAATTTCCGCTTCTTTGGATGCACTATTTGTAGTGAGACTCACAATACTAAGAATGTCATTAAATTTACTTTTATGTTTTATTAGTTGACTAAGTGAATTATAAATACTATCCCACCTAGTTTAAATAGAAAATTTCAGTCCATTTCTGAGTATTTTAGTCATTTGTTTAGGTGTTTTAGCTTTTCGGTATGTATTCCAAATGAATTAAGACTATTCTAATGCTTTATGTTTTTACTACTTTTCCTGTAAAAGATTTTTCTATAATGAGTTTTCCTATGTCTGTGGTTACAATTAGGCTTAGAGTATAGCACATCTAAGGTACAATAGAAGTAAATATAGTATATCTTCATCACAAGAATCAAGCATTTCAGTAGGCGAACCAGAATCAAGTATTTCCTAAAACTCTAAACTTCTGCTCTTCAAAAGGGTAAAAAAGAAACGAAGTAATTGGTTTTAAAATGATACTTATTTTTATTTTTCTGGAAACAACTTTTCAATCAAAAGACTTAATCCAATCATTACTTACGTGTGTAGTGTTTATCCATTTCTCAGAATAAAATTAATCAGGATAGTACTTTGAAGAGATTATTTTTCGATTTCTCGTGTTATTTGATAAACCCATAAAAAAAAATTACTAAAAACTACATAAATATAGTAAAAATACAATTTGGTCAAAAACCCTTTTTTTGGCAGCATCATTTAATTTTCAACATTTTTGATAAATAAATATATTTTATATTTGCTATAAGTAAACATATTGTAAACATTGAGTACACTATATAATTTTTTTTAACAATTAAATGAATCTATGTCAGAAAAAAATACTGAAATAATTTTATGAGACTAATTTTTGCATGTCACGTAAAATTAACTCATCGTGGACTTGTGTATATTCTTTATTACAGATCTATGCTTACAACTGTATTTCAACGATACATAAAATAATAATTTGTATAGGTATGCGTGGTAGAACATAAACATGAAATATTTTTCATGACTTATTTGTTTCGATTTGTTCAAAGAAGACATTTCTAGGTTTTATTTTTCGAAAAATGATGTTTGGTGGTACGAGTATGTCTGTGGTTGTTAACCGCAAAAATATTATACGAGTACATATGTGTACAAAACAAAATAAATGACAAGACTAATAACATTATAAGGCATTATATTTACGTATTACATAATCTAACTCAAAACGAATAATGGATTTATGATTTCTGTTTTTATACACAACACATCATCATTTTCGGAGGAGTTCAAATTGACTTCTCAAGGCCTATATTATACTATTAAAGTTCTAAGTCGTCGCTAAATTATATACATTGAAACATATAAGAAATATTATCTTCTGTCAAAATTCCTATCACAAAAACTAATCTTATATAAAATATTTTCTGTATAATTAAATATATGAAACATACAAATTTAAATCCGCATAATTTAAATTTATTATATAACCAAGTTTACTAAATTATATTTAATTAAGGAGTGTTTCCTTTCATTAGTTACCTATATTAGTATCACATTGTAATGTTTAATTTTTTCACCCCATTTTATACTTTCCCTATACAGATAAGAGTTTTTCTAGTTTAATTTTTATGGTTTGGAAATAAATATAAATTACTTTTACTGTATGACTTGTTCTTGCTTTAAAAAATAATAACTTCCAAATTATTGACACATTATAAATCTAAATTATAAATGGTGCCAGTCCTAATTTAGCGTAGGGTTAATTTTTCAAAATAATGTCATAACTCATATTTCATATAATAATTTAAAAAATTTTCAAGAACTTTCGATTACAAATTTAAATTTATTTTCAATTTTAATAATTGGTTTTAGTATTAAAAATAAATGTTTTTTGGTTGGAGATATTTTGATATTTTGTATTTAATAATGCATTTTACTAGATAATATTTTAACCGGTGAACATTATTGAATAATAATAATTTTGACGTTATAGCTGTTATGAATAATATTATATTTTAAATGGATTTAAAATAAAACACCTTATGTCTTGTACTAATTAAGTAAGTAGTACCTATAATTATAATATATGTATATTATCCTGCTATACAAAAATGCTATCAATAAGGTAATATGTTTTGAATTTTCATAAGTCCCAATCCTTAATTATAACATCATACACCATTCTTCTTCTTTTCCTTCTTCTTCGCCTTCTCCTCCATTAATTTGTGGTTCGTTACCCTAGTGACCTTAACTTCCACTCAACTCGATCTTCGTATCTTCTTTACGTGTAGAAGGCAACATTCCAACCACTTCATGATCAGTCGTCATCTTAAGCATTATCCCTTTACATACAATTCCTTTATCAATCTTACTGACTACACTTATTCTTTCCTTGAAATATGCCCAATCTTATCTCTCACATTTTGTTTGATATTCAAACCATTCTTATAAGTTATAATACTATGTACTCATTTTTCATTTTATTTTCTATAATCACTACATCCATCCGCCTAAGCGTTCTCATCTCTGTTTCACTCATTTGTCTTTTTCTAATCTATTACTCAACATTTTGATTCGTACATCATTTCAAACCTCACTGCCTTATAATATTTACCTTTTAGTATAATATTGTGGTTCTTTTATCATACAAAATATCTAACTCTTTTCTCCTCTTAATCCTGTGTACCATCATATATCTTTCTTGAATTTACAATCTTTCTGTAAAACATACCCTAAATATTTGCACTTTTCAACCTCGGCTACTTTATGACTATTCGTCTTCATTACTTGCTTTTCCCTATTAACTCCGTATTCCATTTTTCTAAAATTAAACTTTATATATTCTGTTTTAGTTACTATAATTACTAATTACTCTTCAAGTCTGCCGTTTACTTTCTCAAGGCTACTTCCAACCATTATACTATAGCTTCTATAAATATCATATACTAAGGTACCTTGCCCTATATATATATATAGTACATACTTGAGTCCTGAAGCGCTCCTCATCTGATATTGAAATCTTCTATTTCACCACACAGACTCTTTCACTATTGTACACTGCATATGTATTTTAATTCAAAACATACGTGGTCCAAAGAATATTAATAAAACAAATCAGTCCCTTTTAAATGAATAAAATTAAACAGTCGAAAAAAAAGTTTTCCCACAATATACGAGTATACTATATACGATGGTGTATGAGAACGCAAATTCATTACAGTCCGTCGTCCGGCCGTGTTAATTTATTTAAGACACTCTGTAAACCCTTTCATATTTACCATTAACATTTCACCGTCGTCTATAGTGTTTATATTATGTTTCACACGTGTATAACTACTATACCTATAGAAGTATATAAATCGTGTAGGTATATGTATGTGTACCTGGTACAGTGCAGTGGCGTATTTAGAATATAGTTGCCCTAAGTATACATATATATATTTGTTATCCTCCTCATGCAAAACGTAAAAATAATCTTATAAGATTAAGTTGATAAGGAAAAAAAGGATACCTATTGCATTTAAACATTTTCTGCGTGAGACAATTTTCCTCCTAGCCCCTCTCTCCATTAAATTGTTCAGAGCTATATGATATGTTAATATTTGCTATATACAAAGCCATTTCATATATTGTTAAATAATTTAATTAAATAAAAATTTTCAAAATTTGAATTTTACTATCGGTGTATTTTTCAGTAATTTTTCTTAAAAGTAAATATCTACTAAATAAATCGAAAAATTACTTGTTTACAGAACTATTGTTAGTAGTCTGCTTATATGAGAAAGTTTTAAGTTAATCCATTTTTTTTTATGATTTTTATAATATTGATCAAAATGGTCATTATTTTTATATTGAAACTAAAAATGTACAATATATAATAATAATATTATAAAAAAAATTTTCGAGGCATAGTTTTACTATACAACAATTTTTTACACATACCCATTGTACTTACAGGGTACATAAAAAGCATAATATGTATTAATCTGATTATGAATAAATGTATTTTTTGTACATTATACTTATACATTGAAAGGGTTAATCTTAAAGAAAATACTTAAACACAAACTACAAAATATATTTTGAGAATTATTTCAAGCAAGTTAAGTATTTATAGGATAGAAAATATAGTCCCGATGTTCGATAAAGTTTTCCCAAATAGAATTTTTCAAATGTCATTGAATCGAGTCCCAATGCCTTATGTTTAAAATTGTTTGAACTGAGTCTTGAGTTCGTCTTTTATCTCGTCGATACCACGTACTATAGGTTTACAATAAGATATGTAAAAATATAATTAATGAACCGTTTAAAAATATCGTGGAAAAGGAAATTTTTTCCAAGAAAGCAGATACTTTGATACGAAAAATTTCACAGTTTAAATTTTTCAAGTATGTTTCGTTTAAGACTCAAACAACAACCTTTAAATTTTTTTTAATAATAAATCTAAAATACAGTTTAAAACAATATTATGAACGAAAAAAAAAAAAAAAAACGAAATTTTTCGGAAAATACAAGTACACTTTAAGCTAATAAACCTCAGAGACTTATTCCAACTGGCAACTACCCGAGAAATAAAATGGACTAAATTTGATATTTTCAATAACCACTGTTCCGTTATACACATTTTGAACCGATTTAATCACATAAGAACTTTTCATTTATGTTATTTTATGTCCAAAAAACTATTCTTATAGAATTTTGATTTCATGAGCTAACTCGGTATTTTCAAATTGTTCATGAGAGTATTTGCAAAGTTTTAATATCGATATTGGTTTTTAAATTGTACCTACTAGTTCTACAAAGTGTGTTATCGATTCGATAAACGAGCAGATAAACATCTTTATTGAATCTATTAAGTAATTGTCTGCTTCTATACAGATGTTCTATAAATCATGAATTTTTTAAATTTTAAAATTAAAAGATAAGAATATACTTTATCCATGGGGTATAATATTCAGAGTGATTTTTTTTATTTTGAGCTAGGCTATATCTCAGGATTTTCCTATGAATAATATTTACGAATTTTTTTCAGAAGATTATTTTTATAGGTACTCCATCCTAAATTTTTCCGTATTTTTTAATTTTTTATCCCACTCCCTTATTTATTAAAACTATATCACCTTTTGATTTTTAAATGGCAACCTATAATTCAATTTATAAATTCTTGAACATTATATTTTTATAAGAATTTTCACATTTTAATTTTTTTTAAATCAATGAATATTACCCAAGTAACGAGCATTCAAATTTAAGACACGGAATAATGGAGAAATACTGTAATAGCTCGTAATAGATATATTTTATAATGATTAATGACTACGTACTACCAGTACTTCTTCACTCAACCGCATCAAACATTTAAATGCTTACTACTCTGGTTAATATTCATCAAATTTGATAGGGATTAGGCCGATTAGGGTAGTTCTCCGACAACTGATAAAATAAAAATCAGATATATAATCATAGTTGGCTCTAATACTAACCTATATTTTTAAAAAAATTGATGTTGGGAAATTGAATATTATTGTATAATAACCTATGAGTTTTTTTTTTTTTTAAAACGTGAAAAGTCTTGTAAAAATATATGCTTTATGAATGCATAATTTAAATCATAGGTGGCCAATTAAAAATCGAAAGTTGATATAGTTTTAATAAATAAGAGAAGAGGATAAAAAAATTTAAATATGAAATAATATATTATGGAATATACAAATAACTTTCTGAATAAAAGCTCGCAAAAATTAATTATACTTCCCGAGATATAAACTGGCTCATTATAAAAAAAAAATCACACTGTATATTGACATAGATTACGAAAAAAATTTTCATTACTCCAAATAGTCGGCAGGCCTTTTTACTTTTTTAACTGTTATTAAACAGTTAACATGGACCTATGCAGATAGTAACACATATTTGTCGAACCGATAGAAGATAAAAGTTGTTCAGACCCGGAAAACGTATAGCGTGTCGAACCGACAACTATTTTATAGGATTATTGAACGTTCGTGCGATCCTGCGTAAATTATAAAGTGGATTTTGAAGAAAATCGTTACTATAGGGCCGCCGGATCGTGTGACGACGGCCTATCCCCGAGAAAATTTCGTAAGGACGTTCGTATGCACCGGAAATGCACCCTGTACAGCGCGCGAAGTGTCGCGACGGAATCAATAACGCGCGACGATGCACCGGCAAATAGCATATGTATAGCACATAGCGAATTATAGGTGGTATATAGATTGCGGCTGCTGCACGTATCGCTGTGCGCGCGGCAGACGGACGCGCGCGGGGGCTAGTCGTGGAAAACGGCACCTCTCTACTATTGCGCAAGCCCTACGAGCGCTGGGGGGCCGTCTCCGTCGTCCACGCCACCGCACCATTCGCCGCCGGGGCCCACCGTCCACCGCCTCGTCCATACCCGTTCTCCGCCGATCTTGAACTTGACGGAAAACCGTCGGCGGCGGCGGCGGCGGCGGAAAGTGTCTCTGGGTTTCCCCCCACTGCGTGTCTGCGAATGGTGTGTGCATGTGTGTGTGTGTGTGTGTGTGTGTGTGTGTTTGTGTGTGTTTGTGTGTGTGTATGTGTGTGTATGTGTGCGTGTATGTATGTGCGCGCACACGCCTGTCCAGCGTGCGGGTAGGGGAAGTGTGAAGAGCGGTCTCCGGCCGCGCGCAGAAGAATAGCTCCGGCGGCAGTGCCCATCACCATCATCAGTGGTCGTCGGTTCGTTGTCTCGTAACGCCGCCGCTTGCTGCTGGCCGATCACTGCTGCACGGACACGCGCCCCGTAACCAGTCGACCCACACACACTTTGCACCCGATAACAACGATACCGGCACACGGTATCCTCACCAGCGTAATACAATAATATTCTTGTCGTCGTATTGTTATTGTCGTTGATATTAACATTTTGCCACACGCAAGTCGCCACCGCCGCGCCGCCGGCCGTTTGCCCGGCACATTCGTCGTCCATATCCACACCCTCCCTCCCCAGGGACTTGGTATTTGTATAATACAATATACACACGCATTGACAGACTGTCGTCGATTCGTCGCCGTCGGTCTCGAAGCGATCCAGATACACCGCGGGGATTCCGAAAACCGTCTCTACTTGCGCAAGGTCAGTAAACGAAAATATTTGTCTCGAGAAAAAATCTTAATCACTATTTTTAGAAAATGTCGTGCCCCAATTTTTTTTTTTTTTATTTATTTATACGCGTAATTTTAAAGTAAAAATTTTTGTTTTCAAAATAGGTTTCTACACGATTTTCCTGTGTAATTATATAGGTATGTGAATGTTAAACGACTGAGAAAAGAAACTACCCCCAAATAATTAATTAGGTACTATAATAGTGTTTAATCGTCCGAAAAAATTAAAGGTCAAATTTGAAAAAATAGTTTAAGTAATGATTTCGGATAAACTTAAAGTAACACGGTATGTATTACATACATTTTACTTACCTATCTATAAACGATTTAAAATTGAAACATTTTATAAGTATAATAATTCAACAATTATTCAAATTCAGAGTTTTAAACACTACTCCACGACAATATCGGTTCTGTTATCAAAGTTTAATTAAAGTGTTTTATTAACTACCCCAATAAGTTTAAACGAAACGTAATTTACCCGGTAATATATGTATGTACCGACGATAGAAAATACATTTTAGATTCAATTTCTATTCGACTGATTTGTATGCAACTCGAGAGAATGTAATTAAATTTTATGTTTTCGAATGTGCGAAAAACTATTGTTAATTGTTCAAATGACACGCTTTTGCAGCGTCATTACCTATATTACTAAAATATTTTTTTAAATGTACTAAAACTTTTAATATCGAATCCAGAGAAAATTATTCGATAACTAGTGCCCAATATTAAAAACACGTGTTAAAATATTTTTTATACCCTTATTAGTAAAAAAAGAATTCAATACAATTTTATTGGTCGTCATAAGCACTAGGAAAGAGAGTCAAAATGATGCATTCTCCATGAATTTTTGGAAACTTATATATAGTATTTTATTTAAATTAAATATAACCTTTTTTTGCTTACCTATTTGAAAAAAAAACTACGCCCTTGCCCTCCTATAGAAATTTCTGCGGGAGCTCATCTCGATCGTCTTAATAAAACTTTTTGATCACGTTGCAATTTTATTATCATAATATTTCGATTTAATTCATTTTAATATTGACAATGTAGCGTTTGATTGACAATTGAACATACATTGTTGTCTTTGAACCACAAAAAATCGGTTAAATCCCGAGTTTAGGTTTACCTACTACAAATCGTTCAAATATTATTATACGAACGACCACACTTGGAAAAGTTTCTTGTATGTAGAAAAAGTTTTGGATTATATCATTTTCTCAGTATTTTTCCTTTTAAAACTGATCATACTATATATCTATAAGTACATTTTTTAGGATATTAAAATATAATAATATTTCATTATATTAGATTGGTACATTTTTTTTTAAATATATATAAAATTGAGATACATAATCTATATATAGTTATTAAAAAATATAATTCCCATATTCATAGAAGTTAAAATTTAAAATATTTTATTTATAGTCGAAAAATGTCTTTAAGGAATAAGGAGATATGCATATAGAAATATAGAAATACATAACAAATTACACGGTGTAATACAGATGTATAGACGCTGTAGTCGTAACGTATCGTTAGAATACATTTTGGACGATATAAAAAAACGTTTTACAGATTGAATTTTAAAAACAATAATGATGCACTTTTTAACGTTTATATTTAGTATAAGAATTCATACATTTCATGTATAAAAATATTTGTTTTGTCTTGTCTATTTAAAAAAAGCATTTTTTTTTTTTTTCGTTTTATTATACCTATAATAAATAATATTTTTGGATCTGCATAAGTTGGCTTAACCTACGCGTAACGTACAAATTACGAATATAAACGAGAACTATTCATTAATTATCAGATTATATGTTATTTATGTAGTTAAACACAAGTACGAGTATCTACGTGATCGGAATATTAAAATTTGCAAATCAGTTTATTATTAGCGAATGATTTATTTGTATACCTAAAGAGTTTTTTTTATTAATTTTCTTTCATTCATCATTCGACACAAACCCAAATCTCCCACACATCAATTATATAATATAATAATGTGTACTTACAGACCAATTTTTCACTTCAATATTTTAAAATATGTACTTAAATTAAATAAGAATGGAAATATGTATTTCCAACGGAAATTAACGGATATTTATATAATATTATAGTAAAAATATTACAAGTCATGAAATTAAAATATAGTTACAGCTAGTGGATTGTAGCAGAATATTATTATTCGGACTTATAACGAAATGTCTTATTGCTGTAACGAAATATTGATATTATAAATCGAATTGATAAATCATAATATCTAGTATTATACTAGTCAATCAGTTACTATATTTTGTATAAGTACATAACAGCATATTGATATTATTTTTGAAATGTTAAATAATTATAAAAATAGCATATATAATTTGTAACAGAGTTTAGGTCAATGAATAAATTATAATAATATTATGTAGGTTCACTATTAAATCATATTTAATCGTATTTAATCTAAATCTAAAATTTAAAATTACACCAATCGCGAATGACTCGTTAAAACAATAATTATACGCCATTAAGGATTTTTTATTTTCTTGTGAAATCTTTGTGTTATATACACAAAATATACCCAATAATTTTGATAAACAATACCATCAATAAACTTTACTTACTTTTACTTTTTTTAATCATTATATCATATCGAACGGTTCAAATTTATTTTTGCATCAACTATTTAGATCTAATCCTACGTCATTTTATACAACATTCGAAATGATAGATACTATCATTGTATAAAATAAGCGTTCACCGTATTATAATACGATACCACCAACATGTTATAACGTTTATTTTTCTTATCGTTGATTAACATAATAACATAATTATCGTAGAATTTAATAATATTGCGATTCGCTAATTATTATATTATATATTTCACCAAGATACCGATAATTATTTCCGTACCTTGACACAAATGACGAATATAAAAAAAAAATCAAAGTTTCTTTTTGGGGTTGGTAATTTTTTTGGTTTCTACATAATTGCTATTGACATACAGTTGCGTAATACAATTTGCAACGAAACTTTTATGTTGTATTTTTTTAAATATAGCAATACCTACTTATTTTACGATTATTTTGTAAGTCACATTTTGCATTGCTCCAGACAGATCGCACGGGCGAGACGTGTAATAAAGTCAACAGCCTAAGGCTAACACATTCGAATGCGTTAACACTTTTGATCGAATGCAAATATGACTGGGGAGGAAGGGATAGTACATAATTTTGTATAAATAGCGGCCAAGGTGAGACGAGTTTGTTAAGTATCCGGTGTTCAAAAACCAGTTTTTTTTTCCGAAGCCACTTAATAATCTTCCGTTATGTTTGGTCGGCATTCCACTAATGCTTGCACCACAAACATGTTTTCTGTAATCAATTAATCCTTCCTCTTGTTTACCGGTAGCCTAAAAATCGCAGGTAACGCGTGGTCGGGATTGGTGTCTAAACTCGGTTAATGAGTCGACGACCGCGTCGGTATCAGTAGGTCGCCGAGTTTAAACTGTGGCCATCGGACTGAATTTTCAAAAAAAAAGTTCAAAGTTGTCGTTACTAACAAATTCTAAATGCTGTTCGTAAACCAAGTTTTTTGCTCAACCTTAGTATAGTCACCATTCAACGCTAACAAGCTTGTCGTATTGAATATAATTATTCAACATTCTGTGAACAATGTGACAAAATAGACTGGTTTCTAACGATGATAATAATAACTACAGGTTATACTACTTTTTTATATAATATATAACGGATAATTATCTCATGATACGATCGTTTTGAGAATGTTATTAAAATCACAACGCTAATAAAACTAGGAGAAGTTATTTACCTTTTAATTAACACTGTATCATAAAATTAATTTTAGAAATACCTTTCAGTTATTAAATTGCACATGGTTAAAAATCGTGAATCGTCGTGCGGTTGAATATTTCATTACATTAATATGGAACCTACCTAAAGTTTACTAGGATAGAACATGTATTATAACATTTAAAATGATAATAATTTGTCTAATTCTACATTTAAAGTAACAACTGTATTTCATATATAATATATATAATAACAACTAAGATAGGGATTGTTCTCTTCCGATGAACAAATTCATGAAGGTCATGCAAGTCAATATTATTAATATTATTTAAAAAAAAAAACTGTCAGTAAGGGATAGAAACACTCCGCTAGTCGGATAGGATACACTTGGTTGCAAGGACGGATTTTTGAATTTAAAAGCAATGGCTAATAAATAATTTATGATAAATGATAAATCACTTCTTTTAATAAAAAGATTTTGAATGGAAATTAGTGTAATAATATTTTATATTATTATTTTTCGAATTATAAAAATGTTTTTTTTATAATCTGTAGTTTTCCTTTACACCTAAAAAAAACTACTGGTAAAATAAAAATTTACCTCTTTAATGTACCGATTAGAACAAATTTACTATCAAAAAATAATTTTAATCTCTAAACTTCTGCCTGAATCCTTCTACCCGATTAAGTGTATACGGTTATAAAAAAAAGGCCAAAAAAAAATACATTTAATTATAAAACCAATACATTCTTCGCTTATTCACTCAAAAAATCTAAAAAGTAAATTATTATCTTCGACTCGTTACTTCGTATTTGTTCATTAAAATCTTAAGTAAGTACTCAAGTCCGTGTCGGTTTAAAATGTGAAAATCTCAAGTGTCGATTACAACTCACAACAAGTAGTGTATTGGTTACAACTATAGTATTATATTGGTACAAATACAATCACATCGTGTCTGTTTTTAATGGAACTTTTTGTTTTCCCCCCCCTCCCGTTTCGGGTTATAATTTGGCAGTATCATACACCCCCCCCCCATTTCCTTATCGTTGGCCTCGCAGTTAGTGCCCTCTCGACACAATGATTAATGATGATCACCCTTTGCACTCTGCAGAATACTCGCGCACCACACGAGCGGTCCCCCACCCGTGACCTTTGTCGGTCGTATAAAGGTTACCTCTTCCCGTTCCACATATTATACAGAAGAATAATGGGTTCAAATTGATTTGTCCGTCGGGGACTATTATAATATCTGTTTTGATATCTTACTAATGACCGACGAAAAGGGTGATAGTGATATTTTGGTTTTCGAGATCCCTATGTATATACAATATTTATACGGCCGGAACGATTCAACGAAAACTGCCTACTACTTGCCAGTGGGTACGTATCCATATTATAAACACTCGGAATTGACTTTTTTTTTTTTTTTTTTAGATAACCGATACGGTGTTTATTACGTGCGTGAGAAATAAACGCGCGCACATTATAACGATCGGCCTGGCCACCGCGTCAACCTGTCAGCTTTTCAAAAATCCACTCGTCGTGTACATATTATTGCTGTGAAAGGAAAGGAAAAAAAAAAAAACATTTTATTTTTTCGTGTGCCTTCTACCGGTCATCATTTGAATCGGTACATTACGGTGCAAATTGTGCATCGCTGTACAATATACACACATGTACATTTATTCGTATACAAATATAAATAGGTATAATACACATACACACACGTGCATAAGAAAACCCGTCAATGGAAAATAATTTAGCAAATAATTTAGCAAATATCCGGCTCGGTACATACTATACATACACACTCATACGCCATAATGTATACGTACGGTAGACGTGATTCACATTTTGCATTCATAACAATAATAATAATTTAAACGTATGGTGTGAGATACCATTGTTTTTCCTCCGGTTTTTTTTATTTTTATTTTCCGACGACATCTCCTTCACGTTTCTCGGTAGGTAAGTCATAACTCGAGTTATAGCAGATAATAATAAAGTGTGAGATGTCACAAAGATAATCCTCTTGTGCGGTGCAAATAAACTACCTATGTTTCAAAAGGAATTTTCCAACGAGCAATAACGACGATATTACATGACAACTTATTTAGAAAAATCCAAGCGTACATATTATTAGTTTTGGGCTTTTTGTCAAACTTACATTATACTTATCTCATAGAATAAAGAGCCAAAATATTTTATTTCTTTTATGAGTTGATTTTCAAGGATCCATTTATCAAAAATATCAATACTTTGTTAATTGCAAACCAATATACCTATGTTATTATCAGTTTATACTCTCTTCCCATAGAGAATTCAACCGTAAATTCGATACAATTTGTAAACGGATAATGAATTTGTCTTCCAAACCCCAAAAAACTGTAATCTTAGCAAATCCTACATTCTCAATATTCAAATCGAACCTGAGCAGTGAAATTAAAAGTTGCGTATAGTTCGTGATGGCCAACTGGCTTAAGATCTTACGCATACACATCATGTCTATATAGAATTTGTTAGGTATATTATGGCACTATGCAATATTTTAAAAACATTTTAAAACCGTGGCTTACTAATAGGATATTTCATTTTATGTTTTTCATCAACACATTGTAGGTACTGGCGGGAAATAAATAGCCGCAGAGGTAGTCATTATAATAGATGTTTTTCTTGATTCCGAATCCAGAGATACTAAAAACATGATTTTGGTCAATTTAGCATGTTTTTTTCGTGTCGGAGACGATAATATATTATTAAAATATTAAAATATATAAACGACGAATGTATCGTCGTCGTCGTCGTCGTCGTCGTCGTCGGTGAACAATAATCGGCCTCTGCGTTCCATTCGAGGGCGAGGGAAACGCAAACACGGTAGGAAAAAACGCATATTACCTACACACACACACATGCACATGGGTATGTATTATAATACACTATATTATGGAGGATTGTTCGGCACGTTTGAAAGTGTATTTGTTTTTGCCCGGGTCGGGGGAAGAGACGATAACGATATATACGATTATTGTATACTTCGATGTCTTGGGTTCGTTGTCCATAAAACAAGCTATGATTTTACGATGACAATACATATATATAATATAATACGATATTATATTTTATAGGTACGCACGCGTATATGTGTTTTTTTTTTCTTCTGGGTTTTTTTTTTTTTTTTTACGATCTCGTATTGCCCGCGTACGATACGTATATCTGCCTACTTGGTCGTGATGCCGTTTTTTATATTTTTTTTTTTCGAAACCGGAAAGCGATATTCTCATAGGTATACCTAGACATGTAGACTATATTCTATACAACGAGTACCTATACCTATACCTAACCATTACACCCAAGTACAATATCTACTATCGTATGAGTACCTAATATCTATATCTATATATCTATGTGTGTGTTTTGTCGGGCCAGTCGGTACTCGTCGGACTTTTACGGTATTATATACATAATATATTATTATTACTGCTAGAAACGTGCTAGTGACTGTATCAGATATTGTTCTGTTCGTGTGTTACACGGGGTGGTTGTATAGTAGTACCTACACGCATCACACACGACACATATAATATATATTATTATCCACGACGACCGTTCTTTATTGTGGCGTGTACAATATATACACAATAATAATAATAATAATAATAATAATAGTAATTTTAATAATAATTAATCGGCTAACTCGTTTAACTGTAATATCTTTCGATCGCACGGCGTTCTTTTATTTCCCTGACGACGATGACGTCCGCCCGTCTCTCTGCCTGTCAATGTAACGAGGAAGCGGACACGAACTATAGATAACGCAGCCTCGATCATTTCGCGTGTGTACGGTCACGATTTATTTTAATTTTGTAAAGATTTACAAGTCTCTAGAACGGATACTGCAGTGCGCATCTTGAAAATTACAACCATATATTATCTATGGGTTATATATATATATATAGATATCGCACGTATATGAAATTATGATCGATACTGCAGCATAGTGGTGATTAATAATCATCGACTGACGTAATCCTAGTCGTTTTTCGGTACCTACCTATATCATAATATCATATAATATAATTTTCAATGCCACAGCCTCGGCCTTTGGACGTATGGTATACCGAGTTATTGCGGGTAAATTTTCAGGAGTCTGGTCCAACAGCGTCCGACACATACGCGTCCCCTTATCAGTTACAGTTACATCACGATTCGAAACACAACCTATACCTAACTGTATAGCATATCCAGTCTTGGAGTACAAGTTTTTTTTATAATAATTATTATTCTTTTCTGCACGAACGTGATGTGTACGCGAAGTCGTGTCTTTGCGAAAACTATGCGCGATCATTGTGGTCGGACGACGAAAAGATAGTTGACCGGGCGGCGGGTTCGTGGTGAAAAACTGGTTGTCTTCAATAAACCATATGGGCAACCGGTCTACTAGAACACCGTTATGGATCGGCAGACCCTTCGTGTTTGGACAGGACCGCTCTGTACACCGTGTTAAAAAAAACAATAATATAACCCCGTTAATCGACGGACAAAATCGGGTTTTCGGTTTTACTTTGGGTCAAGTTACATGAACACTTAATTATTTTAGGGTTTTAAATAAAAATGTTTGTATTCCACTTTTTATACCACCTACCTATATATATATATATTAATTAGCATTTCAAGCATGTGCCACGATAAAACCTAAGCTTAATTCGTTCTAAGCCAGCAGTTTCGTCTTTTACGCGTACACCGTTATCGGTTTAGTTTTACACTTTTACCCGAAATTTAAACTCGCCGATCCAATCAGATATTTCTCGATAAACACGTGTTTTTTATGCTCCCTCTGAGTAGGGATTTCATGCTTTTGAACTATCGGGTGTATGATTTGGCCAGTTTATGGCTGTCGGGATTTACAAGACCTGATTTCAGCGCATGTCACACTCGCACGTCTCGCGCAAAAACTCTCTATGTACGTATTATATAGTGGCCGTAATATAATATAATGATGTCTATTTATAATGCCAGGCTGTGATCCAGTTATTTTTCCGCGAACATCAAGTGCGCGTGTTCCGGACAAAAACCTATGCATGCGAAACGCCCCCGTTGTACGACAAAATTGACAATTTATGAAAGAGAGGAAAAATTGTCGCGTACATCCCGTCGTGAGACAGAGGACCGCGCGTATACTCTTACGGCCATCATACATAGTAGTAGGAAGATGGCGAAGACCGCGTAGTCTCGTCACGACCTTGGTGGGAGCGATCTGATCGGTTCCGGATTCCTATCGTCGCGATATATACGAAATTCGGTAGATCGAACATCGTATTATACCGCGGTTGATGTCGTATTGTGGCTTACACTGCGTTATATATTATATAGGCATATAATATATATATATATATATATACCTAGTGCGTGATATTGCGGTGTCAGTGGGTCATCATCAACGATGGGAATACGATACACGATATATAATCCAAACGCACGCGGCGACGGTGACGTGATAGGTGTGGGAGCCCCGTCGACGTAGTGTCTCTCTCTCTCTCTCTCTCTCTCTCACCAAGACGTGCGCGATAGATACGTGATCATATCGCACCGGGGAAAACGTCATTATTATAACTATATCGTCGTCTTTTCGGACCGGCTGAAGTCTGTGTGTTCGCGACGAGCTGAATATTGATGACGTACTGGGATCCGCGTACTGTAGTATATACATGACAAAATATATAATATGTACGACAAAATGCGGATTTCTAATTACAGCAGCCTGAATGCGATGCGGATTTAAAGGAGTATTTAGAAACGCCTATACGAAAAAAATGTCTGAACTATGGAAAACTATGTTGGATAAAGCAAACTAAATCCTTCGTATCCTTCGTCCTTTTATTATCAAATAAATCTAATCCTACCCAGCGAAGGAGCGTTCTAATTGGCGTACAAATACAATATATTAGTTCGATTGAACTAAAATACCTAGAAACTATATTATCCGCATGACTGCATTCCACATCCAAAACAATTGAACACGGTTCACAAATATATTATAATCAAACGAAACAGAGAGTAATCCTCTTTTCAAGTGCAGGTAGATGATTATAACAAACAATGCTGTTAGAGTCGACCATCTGGACGTTTTGACTCGACTGATTATAAAATATCACGTCTAGTCTCGTCACTGTTCCCTATTACGACTGCGCAAAAGTTCGCCATAAACCGGTCATTCTTAGTTGAACATTTGTATGAAGAAATACGGTTATTTTCAAGATTATGCACATTTTAAAGAATTTAAAATTGATTTCATGATATGAATTTGTGAAACCGGCAAACGTTTATACTGTCTGTCTGTTCGCAAATAATAAAAGTAGGTAGTGTTTAATCATGTGAATCACCAGAAATACTTACTTGGATAAAACACAATATTGGACACGAACTTTTTCCAATTTGGGCTGAAGTATATTATACGGTGCTAATTAGAGGGTCAGGGATTTTCTCGATGGAGATTTCGTAAAACATGGCCCGGCGATGATGAATTGCTGCGCGGGGCGCAAAACACGGAACAACAAGCGGTAATAATACCACACTATGGTTGCGGGCCGTACACAACGTATAATATACCTAATATAACAGCCGTCCGTCGCTTTTAAATCAAAGTGTGAATTACAATATCGTACAATATATAACACGGGCACACGAAATGACCGTTATTGAAACCGGTGGTCTGCCCGGTCTGCGCGATCCCGCAGAGACCACGACCGCGCGAAGTCGTGACTCCGAGGCTCACGGGGAAGCGTTTTTTTTTTTTTTTTTTTTTTTAGGGAAGGCGAAAATTACCCGGGGGACGACCGCGTGCCACAACACTGTAATGTGAATCGAACCGTACCTATATTACAGTGGATAATAAATATATAGGTGTGTATAGTGATCGGGAGACAGACGATTGAGACGGAATGTCCCGTTACAGCGTAATAATACGAAATTTATGCGCTCGTACGAGTCCACCGGTTTCCCGTCCGACGAAACGGCGGAGCCCGACCTCGTCGAAAGCACGCGTTTACCCCGTTTCGTTTTCGGTCCGTATAGAACCGCCGAAAATCCGTGATAAAAAAAAAAAATTAAAAAATGATAACCAAACCGGGAGGCGGATACCTATATATATACGTATATCCGTAATATATCGTACACGTGCAGCGTATACAACGAATAAAATATATTATATATTATGTATATACATAAAAGTACATAGTGTATAGTAATATATATATATATATGCCTGGTTTACAATAATATACGACGATGCGATTCTCGTACAATAACGGTAAAAAGTACACAATCGAACAATAATAATAATAATAATCGAATATAATATAACCATACGCGATCGCTCCCAGCGGGGCGAACGGTGGCGTGCAACAGATCCGCGAGAGAGCCGAGACGCTAATATTATTATTATTATTATTATCGTAAATACAATAATAATAATAATAATAATTGACGTTCGACGGAACGACCGGACGATATGACCGTGTACGCGAATGACCTCACGTAATGTACCCGTCGTACGTGTCCGTGTCCCCCGCGCGATACCGGTCGTTATGAGATATTCAACAGCATTCGCGTCTTCTGCCGGGCGATTCTCACGTAATTTTCTCGATCAATTTTCGTACACTTATAACATAATATGACATATATAAATGCATAGGTACGACTTTACTTGTCTCCGTCGTTTTTTTTTTCTTTTTTACTTTCCACTCCATATTCATATTTATTATTTATTTCTAAAAATATTGCCCCGACGTTTTATCGTTTATTAACGTTTAAAAGGCTGTTTAGAAGTCATAAGGTCATACTAGCATATCCATAATATTTCCTAATATTAATTAATCGTTTACAAAAATTTACAGAAATATTCTGCGTCAGACCTAACGTAATAATAACTTCGAATATTGTTTATTTTTAATGTTCATAAACTTAAAAATTGGTTAAGAAAATGAGTGTTTCCCATTAAAAACTCACTCGGTACCTATCTGCATAATTATTTCTCACATACATATTACGTAATACTTTTAATATCAAATAAACATCCAAAAGTTTTATTATAATTTGGATAATTATTTGTTATTAAAAGCGTTATATATTATATATAAATTATGATTTATAAACTACATGGGTACGAAATCCCGACAGGCGACAAATCAAAATCCGACAAGTCAAAATAAATGAACACCGGTTAGTGATTACTGACTACCCTCTACTAATAATTTTCCAATGAAATTAAGAAATTTTGATTTATCGAGATTTTGATCAGCCGAGATATTTTTTATTTACTTGTTGCAATTTTGACTTTTCAGAATTATGGTTGTGGGGATTTTGAACGGATCCCATATAAAATAACTAGAACTTGCAAAAAATAAAAATCAAAAACATTAGACTTAATTATTTTGTTATTAATAAGAAATTGCAATTATTAATAATATAATATCGTATATCGTTTCATTTAATCTGCAGGGTTCGTACCTGTTAGCTTTTAAATTCATAAATATATCACTGCAGCAGTTGATTGGTTTTGGATATATCACATTAAAAAAAAAACTGGTTAGGTTTAATTGAAATTGGGCCAAAAAATGCCGGGGGACAACCGGTTAAAAAAATATTTGCATTATTTCGTTCGACTAAATCTAGATGGCTAAGCATATTATATCCAACCAAAAACACGAGCAGAATATATAAGCTATGTCAACATTTTCAATCTGTTCCATACTTATTCAAATGTTTAATAATTTATTAAAATACAATTACTAATATACAATGCAATACTATCTATATATTTTTACTACGTAACTAATATATTGTGACGATAATTTAAGCCCACTCAAATGATACTTGGTAAAAGGTAACTGAAAAAATATGAACATAATAAAGCATCCGTTTGCTGAATTAGTTTAGAACCTATTATATTATATGTTAATATGTTATCACTTATCACCCACTAATACGTACCTAAAGACAATAGGTAGGTATGCGAAATATTGTAGTAATTACCTATAATATAATAATCGATTTTTACAAACGTTTTTTTGACAAAATTCTATTTTAAAGGTCTATTTTAATTTTCAAACATTAGGTCGAGGTGCATTTTTTGTGAATTGATTTTTGAAATATTGATTCTCGCTGGCCCTTAATCGTACATTGCTTTAAGTTTTATTCAATAGGTTTTAGTAGAATATTTGTCTTTATTATAATATATTCAATTTACACACAAAATAATAACAATAATACAACTTGTACGTCACCATACCGTATTATTGGTACCTATGTCATTAACTATCGCCAAAAGGATACTAAACAGGTTTTATTGGTTTACTGTATTACTACAGGTCCAATACGTCTGTAGTAATACTTTTTTAAACGACTTGTGGCTATATTTAATAATGTTATATTATGGCAACAAGAAAAATATAGGTAATTTTATGTGTATTGTTCAAAATATATAATTTATAAGTTATTATAAAAAGTTAGGAAGCATTTTCTAATGTTTCAATTATTAATATTAATTAAAAATAAATTAAATTAAATTAATTAAATATTAATATCAATTATTAATTAATACATGTATTTTAGGTATTAAATATAAATATTATTGTAAAAGTTTGAAACTTAGAAGTTAGTATTTTCTTTCGATCCTGGAGTTCAAATTAAGTTAAATTTGCCATTTATTCTACTTCACTCCACTTATAAATTATGTTCAAGGTCAAATATAGTCGTTAATACATTTATAGTTTATATTATATACTTATTTATTTATAAAAATTATAGACGAGAATCACTATACCAAATATTATATTGGGCGTTTTAATTTCATTATATACCTCTATGTATAATAAATAAATACAATTATATCCATCATTTTTATGGTTTAAAACCGGAATACACGATTCAGTATAATCAATAATTACGTAGTACACAGACATTATTGTAACAGTACCTATCCAATGTCTAGATTTCCGCATAACTAATCGGATTATCGTCAATTTGAAAAACATGTATGCAAATCGTAATTATTTTCTTTTTAATGATCTTGTTCTTGCACAATATATGTTATAAATAGCTATAATATACTATGTAGATTCACGAATATACTTCAATATTAACAATTATTATACCTAACCAGCCATTCGTATAAAAATATTAAGATAATTTGGAATTATAATATATTGTCCTATTTTCTGTCTTGCGTTCTATTATCCGAATAAACTGCCAACGCTTTATTTTTCTTATTTTCTTATTGTACGCTTTCAAGTAAATTATTTTTATTTTAGCAGATACAACGATAATTTATTATTTATAGTTACTACTTACTTGTAAGTAAGACTGATCGTTCTCAGCAGTTCCTATACAAAATGAAATACACTCTAAGATAAAAAAAAAAAAAAAGAAAAGAACATCACGTAACACGTTTGAAACATTTTAGGAAAAAATAATACTTCCCACTAAAATCTTTTTCCCCAATTATTGTTCATTGGCTATTTCTGGAACAAATGCATATCGGTTTATATATATATATATATACACCTACATAAAGGTAGAATATTCAGAAACTCGACCAAGATCCCAACCATTAGGGTTATCCCTTATTAAGGGAGAACAGTTGAAACTAAAAGAGAAGCTCAACCTATCACAACACGAACATTTAGCAGACATCGCGAAAAGGCCAGCGACAAAAGAACTCTTCAAACGAAGACCACTCCACATCGACAACTGAAGACAACATAAGACGATTCAAAAGACCAAGACAAACAAATCCGTAACTTTTGAAAAACAAATTTGTATATTAACAACTAAAGACAAGGTCAACAACTGCAAAAAAATCCAAAAGACAACTCATGTAAATGACCCGACACTCTTTGTAAGAAGCTTCGACTTGAAGCGTTATATATTTTCAAATAAAAAAAAAAAAAGTAGAGTATTTTATATAACAAAGATTTCGTTAACAAATTTAGTCTTATCCATTAATTTTCTAAGTACTGCCAGTAGTCTAACTATTATACTAGGTATAATATAATTAGTTTTCATGGTGTAATTTGTTTAGTCGTCATATTACTATGAATCTAGTTAATCTACTACCGTAAGAAAAATATTGTCTTATCATAATATAACCTTAACCCGAGTCGTCTGCAGCAGTCAAAGGGCATCATCGTGCGTTTGATCAAGGGAATTTTTGGGAGGGGGGAGGAGGTGCTAAGATCCGCGCAATGACCGCAAACACAATGTGCGGATGTGCGCCATAAAGTGCGAGCGAGAGAGACAGAGACAGATAAGGCGAATAAAACACAAAAAACCGCATATAAATGATAATGGCTGTATGATATAATTTTAATGAAGACGACAGCCCGCAATTATTTGTTATTATTTGGGCCATTGTTGTCAGTAGAAGATTCGAAGGCGCGATGAAAAAAATGAAACAGACTACCTATCTCTCTTTCTTGTGTGCACACAGTGAGCGGCCGCTCGTCTATACGACGCACGCCGAAAATACAGGGGTCCCGGTGGTTCTCTCTCACTCACTCTGTCTCTCTCTCTTGATTTTCGCGCGTACGCTGAAAGGTCAGTGACTCCACCTTCGCCGTATATCCGAATAATAAAATAATAATAATAATAATAATAATAACAATACTAATATTGCTGATGTCACAGAAGGGCGGAAAAGACGAATCAAATACATACATAAAAACTTTAACATTTTAAACAAAAATGTAATTCTTCGTACTCGATCAAATTCTCCACTCTCAGGGCCGGCGGCAAGGAGGTTTAAAGGATAGTGGGGACCCCTCACTCAAGAAATAAAATGAACAAAATCAAGTGCAGTCGGCACAAAAAAAGTTGATGATCTTTTTATTTCGCTCATTTACCGTTTAAAAAAGTATTTCAGATTTTAGTGGGCAAAATCAGAAAAAAGTTGCTTATTTGCCGATTTGAAGGAAGTATTTCAACGGCTCATTGATGAGTTTTTTACTTATTGACTTTTTTTGGAAAAATAAGTCGGCAAAATCTACCCTCCGTCTCATCTGTCCACATTCTGCAAATTTTAGATCTCACAAAAGTTTTGAATGATATCATAATCCCAAAAAATCATAGGGACACACATGGTTATGAGTGTGGTATAATATTATATAGATAGTAATATATAGAGTACCTACTATCGTTTTCAATCAAGTCGTCGAATCAAGATACGTGTTGAAGATTTATAGTAAGAAATTCAAAAATATTTCACAAAGATAAATTAATCGTACACGTGTTGATTTATTGTCTGATTGTTTATACTTTATGTATTTTTCAAATATGCACATTATCGCAACGTTGTTTATTTTTTGCTGGGTTTCGCTATTCAACCTCCAATGCCACAATAGCTATTGTAGATTTTGAACAAAATATTATAGCTGTACAAAACATTCCTCAGTATCTTAATTCGATATTCCAGTATTTATTTTCAGAATTTATCATTATTCGAATGGAAAATTTGCAAGCGAAACAGGATAAATAATCACTTAGTTTAATATTTAAACGACCGCAAAATACAACCGTGTGTCTGTACACATAATTAATAGGGTAAAACGAATTTCATAAATATTACGATTATATAATATGGTGTTCTCGTTTAAATATAGTTATTTCATAAATGTTTAAATTAAAATATCTCGCGAATGGGTGTAGATTGTATACGTCTAAATGTACGAGTATAATAATATATTAGCTTCCGGTCATTAGGTACCATTCGATTTCCTTCGAATCGTCGTCAGACTTTCGCGCATTAATCTATGGTACGTTGTGTATTCAGCCGTCGGTAAGACGATAAAAGTATCTGATTAAATTAAAAACAATATTATCATCATAATTAATAAATTCATAACAACTGACTAATTTCTACTAGTTTTATTGTGTGCGTCGTCCGTGTTTAAACTGCAAGGTTACCTGTACGACAATATATTAGCGATGCAGTTTGCGTTTACAAAAAAAAAAAAAAAAAATGAATCTTCAATTCGTGAGAATGCAGTTGTATTTTTATTTTTTTCGCGCATTCTCTTATATTATATTATTTACTCTCGCAATAATTCGCCGTCGCCGTCGTCATCTCGATAAACATGCGCCGTTCTAAGTGTTACGGTAATTGCCACCGACCAATAATAAATGGTGATTACCAACCTATATATTATAATGGGTACCTATAAAAATATGTATACGAAAGATGAAAAAGACGGAAACGTATATGGAGGAAAAGAGAGACGTGTCTTGTTGAATCTATACGAACTGTTATAGGAGATTATACCCCATTCATGCCAAAGGCCCCTAACCCATCATTAACCATAAAATGAAACACCTATACGCGTTCGACTAGTCAAAACCATTTGACATAAAATCTATGATAAAAGATTATAATATAATATCCATAATTGTTTTAAACCATTATATACCTCGAATTAAATCATCTGTTATCGTGCAATGTACACAGACAATATACAATTTAAAAATAATTAATTAAAACTATATTTCTCATTTCTCGATAATTACAAATACATAGAAACATTCGTGGCTGTCTTTAGACCGTTATGTTTTGGCATACATGTATTTATTTAAATCAATCATATTTGTCTGTTTTTGTCATAATGTATATCGCATAGAAGAATCTTTAAATATATAGTATATATTATGGAAAATTGGTCGTATCCAATCGTTAAACACTGTCTTAGGGACCGACAGACGGTAGCGCGTGAGGTCGAAGGCCTTCAAAGACAGTGAAAATCGTACGAGGTTTTTTTTTTTTTTGCACGTCCCGCGGTAATGCACCTGTTTCTATCGTGCCATTGACTTTATACAAAACCTTGAATTGGCCACCGGCTTTTGGCGAAACCTATTCAAGACTCGAGAAATCTTACCGTCAATTATTATCGAATGAGTAATATAAATTAATGAAAATAGGTATATATAGTATACATTAATATTTAGAATAATAAAGAAATAAAATGCATTTTAGTTTAATGGTCGTAGAAAAATTAAAGGTATCAATATTTTTACTTCGATGAATAAGGGTGATCAATTTCAAATATTTTATTTATTTTATGTGTTGAGTATACATAATAATAATTAAATACATAGTAAAAATAAATACAATTTATTTTATTTTTATTATATTTTACCAATAAATATATATTTATCTATACAAGTCATGTTTTCTGAATCTCTTTATTTATTTATTTAATTAAATAACGCCCCGGAGAGCGAAAAGTACAGAAAAGTATGATTGAACTTAAATAATAATTACAAACTAAGTGCTTAAATATAATTTATAATATTATAAGTAAATCAGTTACATTGTATAAAACTAATTTGAAAGAAAAAAGAGAAAGAGACAGCTAGTCTATAAGAAATAAAAAACAAATATTATAAAGAATATTATTTATACAATTTTTAAATTTAATTAAATAAAATTTTTTGAGTGTAATAACCTCAGATTATCAAAGTTACAGGACGATAACATTCGGTTGATTGGTGCATTTTGACTATAGTTTTGACGGTGGTGATCTAATTTGAAAGTAATATGGTTTCTAATAAAATTATATGGTACATTAAAACTAATTTTGGAAAATATTTCTGGGCGATTAATATTATTATTAAGTAATTTATGTTAAACTATTAAGACCGATGTGTAGTATTATTTTTAGCAGTAGGTGTAATAGTTTTTAGTTCAAAAAACTTTAAGAACTGCTTCTGAATATTTTCACTTTTATTTATCCAAAATTCAGTAGTTGGTTCCAAATAATACTATTATATTCTAAAATAAAACGAACAAGCGTAAAAACAGTAAAGTACTTTTAAACATAGTGGGTTTGAAAACTCCCAACAATTTATTTTTAGAAACCCTGAAATTTTTTTAGCTTTTTTATGTATCATATCTAAGCAATCATTAAATGTGAGATTATTAGATAAAATTACGCCTAAATCTTTTATCGTTGAAGCTATATTTAAAGGGATTTTGTTAATTGTATAATTTGTTTCTAAAAGATTTTGACAACGGTTAAAAGATATTTGACAACATTTCTCTACATTTATATTAAGCATATTACTATCACACCATGCAGAAAATCTGTCTATGTCACTTTGTAGTAAAAAAAAACCATCATTGACATTTTTAATAGTTAAGTATAATTTAAGATCGTCTGCGAATAATAAGTATTTAGCATAGAGGAATACTTTATTTAAATCATTTACGATGAGTAAAAATACAAGAGGTGAAAGATAATGATGTTCGTAATATGTTTAATGTTTATATATTGCACATATAATACCTATATATTGATTATTATTGTACGCAACAAATTGTACTTGAGCTTCAGACGCCGTTTTTTATTTTTTTTTTTTTTATAGTTGGTCAATAACCGGATCAGTTTGATATAATCCCCCTTCTCACCTCTTCTTCTTCTTCTTCTTCTTCTTCTTGACCGTTCGATCACGTATATAACACTAAAATTTCCATCGGTCGAATTATATGCGTACTGCACATTGTTTTAGGCTAATATATATATATGGAGAACCCGGTCGTGGGGACGTTTACAATAGGTCAAGGTGGTCCGAGACGTGAATTCGTAAGTCGCAAACGGTCTAATGTCACACATGTGCCACCACATTTAGCGTCCAACGCTAAATGTACACAATTCTATAGTATAATGAATAAGTCAACAATATTATGCACTCGATTTCTTTTCTTTATAATGTTTAAACGAACGAGTGTCGTTGTCATAAACCCAATTCAGGTGACTTTAACGAACGAACGCAAAGTTAGAAAAGAACAATATAATAACCCGGGCCGGGCCGTCCCGCCGAGAGACCGTAAACGAGAAAATTCGGAAATCTAATCGGATATTGTATTTCAAAACAACAAGACGGTGTTCTATTGAAAACGAAACAATAGTATTTTTGCACAAAGTTGTCAGATCGGGTCATCATCATTCAACGTTATAATAGATATACCCATAGTGATTAGTAAGCATAAGTATGACATGTAAATGTATACAAAATATAGATGCCTACCATTCGGTAGACTGTGTTTAAAAAATTATCCTAATAATAGCTATATACCATCATTGATTATGTCAATGATACTATTTATAATGGTATATGTGTTTTGATTTTAAAAACGTCTTTATTCCACTTAAACGATAATACAATTATTGGTCACTTATTATAATACCATACGTGTCTATATCCAAAATATAAATTCATTTATAGGTATAATTAATATAAGATAATATAAACTAATATAAGATTGTATAGGTATTATTTTTGTACATTTTATATTTCAAAATAATGTTATTTGCAGAAAGTAAAATAATGTTCCAATAATGTTTTAGACAAATTTTTGGTTTTAAAAATAATGTTTAAAAAACATTTAAAATTTAAAATTAAAAAAAAATATTAACAACGTTATTATAATAATTATTAACCCACTTAATACATTGTAATCAATCGTAAGAGAAACTTTTTAATACCATAAAAAAAATACAATAGTTTTGAACTAAATTTTGAATTGGTCGTGCACTGATGAGGTACATCACTAAAGCGTCCTCTCATTATCTTATGAAATGATATTTGCGAAAGTACTGCGATAATATGGCCTTAATAGCTTCGTCAACACTATTGCTACCGTTCGCTAAAACCCGCGTGTAAATATTTGCAATGACGTGAATAAAAGTATACGATTATTCATTGTTGTAATAATAATAATAATAATAATAATAATATAATGATGACATTTTTGGTATGACAAAAAACTGCACGTTGAACGGGAAAAAATTCAACTACGAAAGAATTTTCTGTGAGCATATAAAAACTCTTACTCGGCTTCGTAGTCAGACAGATACTGGTGCAGTCGATATATGCACTGACATTTATCTGAAAGTCGGCCAAAAATTCCTGCACACCAAATTTATATATATATATATATATATATATTATATATTATGTACAACTCGAGCCAAGATAATCACACGGTATATACCTTTTATTTTTATTAATATAGAAAATAATTTTTACTGTACCTATCTAAATGTAAAAATTTGTTATTATATAAAATACAGAATTCTGTGTTTTTATAGATATTTTAGATCCTAGAGGAGTGAGGATATCTTTTACAATAATGTTTATTTTTTTTTCTGCAATGTACAACATTTTGACCAAAATGCAATCTAACCAATACATGTATATCCATTTTCCTGCAGAAATATTTATTAGAAAGGTACTTTAAAGAAATGATTTTCGATATGCGCACCCAAAAATTATATATTTCTAATATTGCATATGATGAGATGTTAATGTATGGAAGACAAAGCCTCCCGTGCAGGGTACGATAAAATATCAAAATATACCATGATGTCAACGTGGATTGATTAAATATTTTAATAATATTCTATGAATATTATGACTAAAATATTATATAAAAAATATGTTTTAAAACGTTAATTTTTCTAACGAAGATGTTCCTATTCATTGTTCAAGCATAATTTTACTTTTTAGAAATGTTTTAAAAACATTTGGATTTTAGTCTTATTGTCTGGGAACAGGCAACATTGTAGAGTGACGTCAAATGTGCCTAAGGACAAGATATCCGAATAACTGAATATTGTTTAACGTGCGGCCCTTTCAATTTAATATTAGTACCTATACTATACCGCACATAGTATAATATCAAAATTCAAAGACATTCATTAACATAATGAATGTATATCTATATAGGTACAGCTACTACATAATATATATATATATATATATATATATATATATATATACGTATTATAGGTTGTTATAACAGTGTGTGGCCAAAGTCGATGGCTGCAAGTGGTTTTTATTAACTTAGCAAACCACGATCGAAAAAACAAAAAATGAAATCTTGTACCGATAAAAGAAACGAAACCAATTGACGAAATACTGAGAAAACGACTATATAGATGTAGGTAGGTAGGTACTATTAATATTTTAACAATGAATACAAAATTCACTATTATAAACATTATTGATTGATTATTATTGATATAATATTCTCCTAGGAAACTTTGGATGATTTTGTTTGTGTGATTTATAGCTTTCAAATTACCAGTATATTATAGTATACCTATTATTAAAATGTTTTATTCAATCAAAAATATGGTAAAAGTAAAAGTGATCATTCAAATAACATCCAACAACTGCCCATACCTAGTATTTAAATGAAATGAAAATAATATAATAGAGTAAAGTAGTGTAGTAATAAATTAATAATATAATATCTATATTTGAATTAGTTATAATGTAATTTAATATTATCATTATTATGTATTACATATTATCATTAGCGTGTATTAGAGACGTTAACGTAAATTAAATTTTTTATAGGAATGCAAATAGGAATACGTACCTACTATATGTATAGTTCAATATATTTGCTCGAAATTTAAACAGGTGTTTCTATCTACCTCTATTAACTAATTACGAAATTTAGTTTTGTTCCGTTAGTCAAGAACTTGCTGCAGTGTTGTCGAGTTGCGCACAATTTTCGTTCACTCGATAAAAGCTTAATGTCAAAATAAATATTTTTGTAAATCCAGAAATCATCATATTAAATTATGTCATATAAAATATCAAACAATCTAAAGGATCCAGTCAAAAATGATTGAAATAGATCATTCATTAATACCAATTTACATTTATAACGAAATTAATTTCGAAGAAAAATCTGCAAACAATTAATTATTAACCATTAATAATAATAATAATAACTCGAATAATGTATGAATATAATATAGATATAGAACGACAAATATATAATTTATTTATTTCGGCTCTCTCTGCATACCAAATAGGTAATTTAATGTATTTATAGTCTATCTATACTAATTAATAATAAACTAATGATATTATCTTTTTTTTTATTTTAAAACTACGTAAAACATACACAAATTTAATTTAATTTCTATAAATGCTATCTGCTATTACAGATAGCAGATACATATGGATGCTAATAGTAATATTATTTTTATAATACAGATAGTGATGTTATAAAGATCGCAATAATTATCGTGTAAATCGTAAAACTTGAATTTGCAATTTCCATCGGGTGACCCGTCCTAACCCGTCGACCTTAACCTCCACCAAGTTACGAACACCATAATCCCATTTCGACGGAGATAATAATAACATATAGTTAAAAAATTATTTTTCTTTCTCAGCGACTCAAATCTGAAATAATATAACAAAAAATAAAAATTCAGTCCAAAGATGAGAACGAAAAAATATCGGACCGAAGGTCTTCCGGTTTTTTTCATAAAATTGTCGAAAAATAATAAATATTTTACACAGACACGATTGCCAACTATTTATATAATATAATATTGTATTATAAGTTACAACGAATTATGTGTATGACGTATGTGTGCTAAATTGCTAAAGGTCGAGTGAATTCAAATATTGTGAATCGATAATTAAAGCGATCAGTTTGGAATAAAAAAAAAATACTTATCGAAATTAAGCATATACCTACTTGTAATATTCATAGAAAAACATTTTTCATTATATTATAAAATATCAAATATATAATAATATTATAATATAGTACATAGTAATCTTCCCCCTCCTCGGACAGTCGTCAGTAATATTTATCGTCGAAAATATCACGACTCGTTATGTATGTATGACGATCGATAATATTATTCGATGAGTAAATGGTAGGTAACTAGTACCTATTAATATACCTAAATATTAATAAGCAAGTCTCTGACTGATATCGGATGAAAAAGCGTCAATTATTACTTTTATAAACTATGCACTAGTTGGTTGATAGAGCCAATTTATCTTGTCCGAGATATTATCAACGAATATTTTATTACTCTGTATGCACATTCATCATCATTTTACGAAATATTAGAAATAATTAATTGAAAATATACTTAAGCGTTGGAGGAGACAAATGCCCCTTTATATTTTAAAAGTTAAAAAGTCAAGATAAGTGACAATGACAAAGTCACTTTAGAAGTTCAGTATAATTTCAGAATTAAAGTACAACCAAAATTTCTATTCGATAAATTGTTTTAGCAGATTCATTAAAATAAAAGTCCTATAATTGTTTATATACCTAACTACAAAAGTAGTAAAGTAAAGCATCAAATTTAATTTTGTTAATAAACAAATTCTTGGTACCTGTAATAAAATGTATGTTCAATATAGCAATAGGTATATATATTATTTAAATTTTTCATTATTAATATAATTACTTTACTTCTCATTTTTATAATTATATATTTTATATAATATAGTAGATACCTGAAATTTCCTTATAATCTATATTTTATCGTCCTAAAATTATTAATTATTAATATAAAATATTTTAATTTTCATTGAGATTAACCTAAGTGTTATGTGTTAAAAAATATTTCTCCTCCCCTTTACAAATTACCCAAACAAAGGTAACAAAATAACATAAAATGCTTTTAAAGCATTTTCATAAAAAGTAAAATAATGTTCTAAATTTCTAACGAATTTTAAGAAAACGTTTACAAAATATATGTTTTAAAAACATTTTTTAAATATTATGTTTTTAAAACATCATACTGAAAACAATTTTTAAATTTTCATTTTTGAACCAAAACTTTCCCTGAAAAGTGAAACAGTAAAACTTTATTAGAACATTGTTTATTATCTGGAAATATTTAAAGAACATTTTATTTTTTATTTTTTCTTATTACATGCATGTATATTTATATTCAATTTTTCATAAGGTGTGCGAAAATTCATGGAGGCCAATTTCCAACAGTTCAATTGTTAAAAATACAATTTCACTACTATTTTTATATTTCTTTATTAGAGTACCTATGTAAACATACTTCATGGCTAAATACCGGAATACGGGATTTAATAAATATTACAACTTTTTTTGTCATAAAATAAATTTGATAAAATATGTACACGAATCAAACTAATTATAATCATTATAATTAAAAATATATTTTCATTGCAATTTTGACATAATTTTAGTGCAATTAAATCCAGTCTTTGCTTATATAACTCTCAATATCCCAAAATGAAACAACTACCTACCTATATTCTAATCAAAGGCATGCGCAAACTATAAATGCAGGTAGTGCCCCCAAAAGTTAAAACAAATTCATTCACTCCGCTTGCAAATCACAATACATTTTTATTGTACTGAGACTGTATAGAGACTGCACGAATGTTTTACATTTGTGAATGTACTTAAATAAGACAAACTCTGTTTAAAAACTTTTGAAAAAAACAATTGTTGAATCTTAATAAAATTCAATACCGGATGTTTTATGAAAAAATCATATAATTAATTCAAAATATAACATTTCAAGTCGGAAGGCCACTGAAACACTGGAAACTAATAGGTATTAGATGACGCCTAAATTATTTCAAATATTTTTTGAAAATATTATTCAAACGTGTATCTTCATAATGTCCATAAAACATTTTTTTCTTCTACTGTATGCAAGAATACATAATGCATAAATTGAACTAAGCACACATTATTAGATATTATATTTATTTAGGTACGGTATTTGTCAAATTTCTGTTTAATAAACTTTTAATACGTTTGTATTGTATATTGTTGTATACTGTGTGTTTATAATTGCGTATATTAACTTATAAATGTAGTGTAGAATATGTAGTGTAGATGCTTGCGAGTGCTGATGGTTTTGAAACGTACCAAGACTCAGCGAAATTCCAAGATGAATTATTACTTACAACTGCTGTGAAAAAAAAAAAAAATATAACCGAAAATATATATACACCGACATATTACACCCTCGAAGTGTAATTTAGGTACCTACCTGTGTCATAATAATGTATAAAACGGTGATGGAATCTAGTTTTAAATTCAAAATAGAATATTATATTATTTATTATAAATTGCATCAACATTATATATTATACAATAATGTGAGACACCGCGTCTTTTTTAAACTCAGTAGTTAACTATAATGCGCGTATATATCATCAAAAATTCATAATAACCTAACTGATATCATAAGGTGCCTACACACGTTCAGTTTTTCCTTCAAAACTAACTGATCAGTCCCGGACTGTTCGGTTAAAACTCATCGTATGTAGACAAAAACTGAAGGTACAATCAGTCTCAAGAGTGGCATGAACTGATCGAGTCATTCTTGATTTTTCTGAATTGAATCTGTGGGTTTATAAAAGATGAAGATCGTCACCAAGAATTGGCCTCAGAAGTTATTGGGGGATTTTATTTCGCTGTATGAAAAAAACACTTGCCTGTGGAAAATAAAATTGCCGAAATACAACGACAAAAATAAAAAAAAACAATGCATAATATGATACCTTATTATTAAAACTAACAAAACAATTTATATTAAAATACATTTCTATTCCATTTCATACGGTTTTTGTCTTTTTTTTATTTTATTTATCTTTAACTTATTGCATATTATGCAATAGTAGTCGAAATTAAACAAACATCCTCTGTAGTCAACACCATGTTAAAATAATATGTCAAAAACATATTTAAAATAATGACAATTATGTCGTCATATCACGTTTTTCGTCGAGTCAAGTTTTAACAGAAAAGTGAGCGTGTGTGTAACCACCTTCAAGCACAGACTTACGTGTGTAGGCACCTATATAGATTACTCTATGGTGTCTGTATTATAACATAACTATGATAACGATGAGCACTTAGAAAATAAAATCCCCCGAGGGCCGAACACAAACAATACATATTTTGCATTCAGGTATATAGGTAATACAACTCGAATATAGAAAATAGGAACATGAGATATAAAAATATTAATAATAACAATGTAAAAAAGTTAATATATTTTCATTATACGAAATCGGTTTTGAGAACGTTGTTTTAATGGTTTTTTTTTTTTTTTTTTTTTTTTCAGAATACCGGAAGTGTGTTTACAAAAGTTGTTCCGGTAAGTCCCGTAGTGCATACAATAATAATATTATACACGGTAGTATATCCATCTATGTATATTCCTAGCGTATATTACAATATATAATAGTGTTTAAGATATTATATTATTATTATTATTATATAGTGAAAACTATGCCAATTGATTCGTGTGTATAGAAATAAGGAGACAACAATACTATTTGTATAATATATATATATATATATATACAAATAACCAAAACCCCGAGACTAGTGACCGCGTCTTGTATTATACGTCATATTATTGTATATAGGCCGCATCATAGATCGATTTTTTATTTCTTTTTCAAATTTTTTTTATCTATTTTTGGCATATAACGAATTAATTACAGAATCTATTCGGATAGGTCGCGTTCACGCGTTATCACAATTAAAGTAGTATATATTATAATATATAAACGGGAGCGTGGGCCACATTAAACTTGTGAAATTATCGGGCCGGCGGGTTGTTGAACCTGACGCGAGTAGCTTCTTCATATTATCTTCTTCTCCTGACGCTCCACACATTGTATGCCGACACCGACAATGCGCACAAAGCGTTTGTTCGCAAATCATTACAATAGAGTACCGTAACGCCAATATATTATATTATATTTAGGTGATTAGATTAAATACCTACTTATATGCTTATAATATATATTTATACTTGGAGAGATAAGCTTTTTATACACATGAGTGTTTTCAGTGTTTGAATCGGAAAAAAATTATGAGGATAAAAGTGTATCGAATAACCCACCAAAGCCCTATATCCCTATGCTCTCCCCTGTCGAGCACCTGACATAACAAATAAACATCCCTTTTTATTTAAAAAAATAAATAAAAATACGTATCACTTTTAAAATACTCAAATACTCAAATTTACTTACGATTTCTTTTTTAATATTTGATATAATCGTATCTATAATAATATATTTACACAGGACTATTTTATATTCTATTGCCGGTTAAATTCAGAAAACCTCGAATTTTTATGTTTTTTCCTTTCCTCTTCTCAGCCCTCAAAAATAGACCTTTTAAAAATTAAACATCGATTTTTGAAATATAAGACCTTAATTTATACACAACTTTGAAATGTCTTCTTGAACACAGAGAACAATCTAAACGATTGAACCATTTTTGAAACCTGAAGAAATATTTTAATTTTACGACAACATTTGAATAATATGTAGGTATAGTTGTATACATTAGGTTTATACTGCATCGCTCGAAATTTTTGAAACACATAACTGCTCTTTAAAAATTCGAATTGATACCTATTAAATATTTTTTAAATAGCGCCCCAGTATTGACTTTCTTTAAAATTTAATATTGATTTTTCGTGTAAATTTTTGAGATTAAACACTGAAATGAAATTCGTATACTTGTATTTGTAATTAAAATAGATCATCTAAGACTAAAATTATACCTATCTTCTTATTTTGGTTGGCGCTGAACATAATAACATAGTTATTTAAATACATATTATACGCAATTAAAAGTCTATTATTTTTTGTGATTTGAGTTTACAATAAATTAAAATGTAATAATGACTGATAACGCACACACAAGTCGTCATACGAGTTATTATTATTATATTCTTGTTTTTCTATATGTATATTTTTTCGAATATACACATTTTTTCGACTGCCATTTTTTATTGTTAGTCGTCATTATCCGGATTGCAAGGTTACCTACACGTCGCCTACTTAATTATTAAACAAACACTGAGCGACTACGTTACGTTAATTGATTCGTCGGGAAGTTTGCCATATACGTATTGTATAATATATTGTGAAAAATTTTTTATTTACGTTTCTGATGGGTCTGTAAGGGTCTAGGGATCGGAATCACGGTCGTACTCAACGTCACCAAAATACACCACTTAGTCTTTCTTTCTCTTGGGAAAAAAAAAAAATTCCCCGACGAGATAATTATTACTGATGGCATTTTCTGGCTCCCCCGGGCCGGTCGCGTTAGCTATGTCGCTGTCAGTCAAAATGTTTACAGTGAAAGTACTTTATTGTTTTGACAAGTCCGTATAACTATTTCGAATGTAGTGTTAATAATTTAATTTGACAATCATATATATATATATATATATATATATATATTATATAATTGTCTGTCCATAATATTGATTTTAATAGTCAAAAACTAAACTTAGGAATAATAATTGCACATATTACATTAAATATGATATCAATATACGTAATAAAAAAACGACGAGCTTACAATCACTCACGAAATACATAGTTTGAAAAACGATGAATTAATTATGATAATATAACGTTCAAATAGTAAATCGTTCTTCTGTGGTAATCGACAAAATACCACGAGCTGTGCTGCAACACGCAACAGTTTCTACGTATCTGATGGGCCTAAGGCCACGAGTAACATATTAATAATTATTTATTTATTATACCTTGTTCGTAGCTGCAAGTATTTTTTTGAAACCAAGACAGACACGTGTATACGATATTTATTTATTATATATATATATATATTTCTTCTTTTTTTTTTTGAACTTGTATTAGTATTGATTTTCATGGAACGTTATGTCATTGGAAATGCACATAATGAACAATAATGTATTTCAAAAACGAAAGACGGAATCAGACCACAAAAAAGGTCACTAGACAGTTTCGCTATCGAATGAAAAACGACGATTTGCCATTTGGACCACCACGTGTGATATTATTATGTAGGCATATAACGATTAACCACGGTCGTGGTATCCCCCGGGCGACGAGACTGATATATGGTAACGGTGAACACGAAACACGACGCGGTAGCTTTGGACAACACATGCACTCTCTTCCAAATTTCGTCCTGAATACAAGGGAGAATCCGAAAATGTTATATTCATCCCAGGACCTACCAAGGCTCCTTAAGCGATAAATTTATAATACCTAAATATTTATAAATCCTTTACCATTAATCAATTGATATATATACGTATATTTAATTAAATTTAAAATTCCGAATAATTAATTAATAAATAATATAAAAAGCCGCCTTTAGACAAATTATTGAAACAATATATAGGTATTTATATTATAAATTATAACAGGCGCGTTTAGTCAGAGGTGCGTTTTTAGGGGGTGGCACGCCAAGGGGGCGTGTGCCAGGGGCGCAGTAATACCAAAGGCGTAACTTCGTTTTTATATGAAAGACCTTTTTTTTTTTCTTATTTACGTTTTCAAAGAAGTAATTTTATTATATAGTTGGAAGAAAAAAATTAATGACTTTTTTTTTGCTTATTTACGTTTTTAAAGGAGCGGCAAATTATATTTGCCCCTCCCCCCATACATTGAGCCTTGATGCACCCCTACGTTTATTTCAACAATCTTCTTATTTTTTTTTTAAAGGTCGATCAGTTTTTCCCCTCTTATATAGATCCCTTTTATTTTTCCAGTTTCTACTCGAATACAATTTTGAATTTTGAATTTTTTTAATAGTAATGGACACTATTTCTATCGAGTGGATCGATGCCTCCCCGCAATTGCAGTTTGAATCATCTAATATTCTCTATATTGATCATCTACAGTATAGGTTGTTCTTTTTACTAGGTTCTCATCTGTGTTATTTATCTATTTATTAATTTCTACCATGGTCATAATAGACATTTTATCTAGAGAGTGTATATAATATGCGGCATGCGCGTCTTTATTTATCCGCTTGTTCCACATTTAGACTTTATTTTTGGTTAAATTTTGGTGGAAACTAAAGAAGTTGTTTTCATCAAATATAATTTATTTTATCTTAACGATGACTTCGAATGTTTCTCTAGGGGAACTATTTCACTAAGCATTTGTACTTTATTAATTAGAGTTGGCCTCAGATATCATATTATATGCATACTCATCAACAGAGTAGTTCAATATTGGTGACATACAATATAGATTCTTGAGCTGAATATACCTATAAAAATAATAATATTAAAACAAGTAAGTACCTATATATAAATCGCCTCATCGTCGTCTTGGATCGTTCGCGACGACAATCCAATTGCATTTCGGTCGCGTGCATTATTCGTCACCGTTCAAGTACTTGTATATAATGATAATATATAATAACTACAATGACCGACACGCACGGACATTCAATTGGACATAATATTGAAAAAAATTCGTGTCACCGATTTATTGACGGTGGACAAATATTGATTCCAAATTAAGATTTCAAAGACGTAGTGAATACATAAAAATATAGTACGCATTTAACGTTCAATTATTGTTTTTTCGTACTTAGAAACTTTCATAATTATATTATATCGATATGACGGGTATATATAATATGGATAGTTTAGATTAAAAGGTGCATAGTAGTCTCTCCCTACAATGCTAAAATATAAAAAAAATAGGTTAGGTTAGATTAGTATACCCAATGGCCAGTGAACTGTTTCTCGTTATTTTACCTATACTTAAATAATTTAATTGCAAAATAATAATAATTACGAGCCTTTTTTACTATTATGTTGTTTTTTTTTTTATGATAAACCTAGACTGATAATAATGTTTAATAATTATCAACTTCGACATTATAATAATATTATACGGAAGGCCGCAACAAAACAAACTGTTCGCATAAAGGACGTAATAATATGTGAAACTTTAAATGTGTTGTATTATAGATCGCAAAAAAACTAATACATACAAACTATATAAACGTTATTGAAAACATGAAGTCATGTCCGGTTGATTTCCTTGAGGTGATAAATAATAATTAATAAAACAATAATTGTAATAAAAACATTAGAAACGTATGAAATTTTGTATTACATTGTTAGAGGTCATTCATACTAATTAATTTACCCAAGTATAAATGTACAAGCTATTATCCGTAATTATCTTATATGTAAACCAATAGTGGTTTTTCATGAAATGCAATTTAAAATATTTTTTTATTATTATTATTATTATTATTATTATTATTATTATTATTATTTTTGTAAATAACTACCCTGAAATGTTGTAACAGAGTGATTTCAAAATGCATATTATTATACAAACAGTAAATAATAATAATTTTATGATCCCTACATGTTTCAACTCAAAAATTACAAGTAAATATTCGATTTGTACTTTGTACATCAATCATAAATATTACTGTTCGCTACGTTTTCCGAGCTAATATTTCGGTTGTTTTTAGATAGGTACGTTAGGCAAACATTGCTATTGATCATTATTCATAATATAATCATCATAATCCATAATTTAATGTCTATAGAACAACCGACTATAACAAACAAAACCCATAAAGTAATGTCGACTATTTTTATTTTTTATACCTATACAAGTATTAGGGAATAGCCGAATTGGTTCCCGTCTGAAAATGAAGCTGCTTCTCCCCTATGACCAAATTGGTTTCTACGAGTATAGGTTATACGGGATACGAGATAGGCGTATGTATAAATATGTGATTTTGGTAGTAAATTACCAAGTAAATTGAGATATAACAGACTTAATGCATACTAAGTAACGTAAATATTGGTAAAAACATTTGTGAAACATTAACGAAAAACGTTGTTAAATATGAACAAATATTTAAAAAACATTACGAAAAATTATACATTATTACTAGACAAATATTCAAAATTCATATAACGAACAAACTACGACGTTGTTTTATCGGGAGGGGGGGAGGGCTGAAAATCCTTCGATAAAATTTACGTCTGTTGATCAAATTTAAGCTATATATATATATTATGAGCTCGAAATGGACTATTGCGTATCTTTCTACGATCATTACTATTATTTATTGTTATGCGATCGCTGCGAATTTAAAACGAGAAAAATGTCATCGTGTCGATGAATCCTGTCCGACATATTATTATTATCCGCGTCATTTAATCGGACACCTGTATCTGATTCTTCGATATTCTCACGAACGCTAAAAATCATACGATATGGTGCGGTATATAGAGAGGTATGATATAGGTACGTGCTGTACATACGCAAAACCATATAAATGGAAAAGTAAATCGGTTAATATATTAGGTATAAGCATTTTATTAAATACTGCACGAGAACCGAACATTGAGAAAAAAAAAATTATTAATATTCAGTCCATGATTCATTCATTCATCGCCGATAATCCCCTCCCTCTCCATCACACATACGTACCAAGAAAATCGCGAAAAAAATATTCAAAATATTCCGGCCACCCATGTACCTATATCGTAATAATATTATAATATATATTATATACCTGCAGCAGCTTCTTCAACACACATATTAGTATGGTTTTGTCAGTTTTTCGTACGTGTTTTCCTTAAGGCACTGATATGACCCTGATATCAGATAAAAATAAAATATACTAAGTTCCTACAAAAGAGTAAAAATAAATAGGTATCTATGATACGGTGATATGCGCGAATTAGATATAACTGTAGTGTCGGCGAGCTACCAGCCCATCTTTTGCAATAGAGCTCTACAGCTCCTACAGGGTTTTTAAAATTCCTCTATAAAAGTGCATTTGTATACACTAAAAATAAAATGAACATACTATTGTATTCAAATAAAATAAAATAGTCAATATAACGACTAATGCAACTCGTAAATTTCGATAAAATGTTTTATTTTTGTTAAATTACATTGTTATAGAACACAGGAACCGTTTAACTATTATAACACTACTATAGGAACTATTATAATATACTTGTAACTTATAATATAGCATAGGAACTTTATTTTTTATTTTTTATATTATATTATATAACAAGGGTCGGCAACTGCAGATGGACCGCAGAAAATCATCAACTATTTTAATTTAATTTATTAATTTAAAATTATTTTCATAATAATTAATAATAAAAAATTAATTAATATTTTGTTTTATTTATCAAACTCAAATTATGATTGTATCATAATTCATAATAAATATCGTATTCGACACGTATTATTATTATGTTATGTATAACATGTACAAAATAATAAAACATTGCTATTATGATGACAACTTCTTTTCTGTAGACCTCGTTTATTTTATTATTTTAATTGTAAAAGAACAGAATAATAAAGTACGTACTAGAATCCGTACAATTATTATAATATTATATTGATCTTCGTCTGCATATCAATCATCATAATATGTTCGCCACAAAAAACCCTCATATCGTCGTCGTTTCTGCACACACGATATCAAATCCATCTCTCGAGAAGAGTAATCGTCATTGTTTAACGGTATATATATTAATATTTCTATCTGCAATTTCAGATTTATAAATTGTCATAATATTTATTAGTATATTATTATTTTTAACAATGACGACTACAACGATATTATTATGAATCTTATAAGTTATAATATTAAGAAAACTTTTAAAGAAGAAAACAATTAAATTAATAAAACACATATGATAATATAATCCAACTCTTCAGCTAGGTATATTAAAGTAAATTTCAAAATCATAAAATGTCCGTGAATTATTTAAAGAAAGAAAAATAATATTAGAACAATGTAAGAAAATCATGTAATTGTATGTAAATTATCTAATGTTTAAAAAATATTATATTGGAAATGTTTTTTAAAGTTAATGACCAAAAGTTTTCGAACATCATTTTACTTTCTGAAAAATGTATAAAATAATAATAGGTGTTGTTTTTTTTTTTTTTTTTTATGTGCTATTTGGTCATATTGATATCCTTCGATCAAACAAGTGATTTTCAGTCTGGCGTATCACAATATATTTTGTAGTTGAGTTATTATCTTCTCTCCTCTCAATGACTGTCGGTTATTTTCCTATATTATATTATTACCTACCTATTATATACCGACATTTCCGTACATCGCTGTCCGATTATCAAAAAAATCGTGATCTGAACGTCCTACAATTAGCGGCTTCGTCGTCGTCGTCGTCGTCGTCATATACTGCGACTGTCAAAGTAACGAAATTCATGATGCGATTGTTTTCTTCAAAAATAAATCTCATTGTATTTTAATATATTTGTATTTTGTTTAAATTTTAATTGCGTGTTTAATAGCCGTCGTCATCGCGGATAACACGTCATTTACGTGCACGATTTCGATATAATATTGTATTTTTATATACACCTAGTCCTAGTGTATATAATAATAATGATTTGGAAAATTATTATTATTATTTTTGTACTGGCGCAATTTTCGTATAGGTACCTATACTTATCTAATATTAGATTGTATACTACACGATGATAAGCACCGGGGTGTTAACTTTAACATAAATTTTACAGATCATACGCATGTGCGGGAAAAAATTCAGCATACCCTTTTTTATCGTATAATATAATAATGTTCAAAACCTGCGGAAACGAGTTATTAATGCGACCTCTACAGTATGACTGCGGAGTATTTATAATATAGGATCATAACCCATACATGACAATAATAATAATTTATGAACATTTTTTTTGCCTATACTCCAAATAACCGTCTGGATTATTATATTCCGTCTGGATACGTTACAAGGAATATGATATGGTATAAAGGTATTGCCTAGCTATACGCCTATATAATAACGGTACATATACATATTTTATCACCTCGTATTTAATTACACAGAGTTTGTGCATAGATATGTGTAGTTATCGTTGGACATAAATTCCACAGATAATTATTAGTATTATAATTTAAACGAGCAACTCTGTTTATATACATATATAAACACATCAATTACCGTAACCATACACTATGTATTGTGGTATATTAGTCGTAATATATGTTATTTATTTTTTTTTTTTTTTTTATGAACGCATGACTCGCTACAATGTATACATTGTATACTTTATATTATTATATATATTTTACATACAATACTCCAGGCATAATATATTAATATGTGATGCGTGTGCAAGCTTCAGTTATAACTTATAAATTAAACTAAAATAAATAAACGTCGAAGTACCGTTTAATGTTAAATTAGCTTAAAAAAAAAACCCTATTACGATAAATTTACGATTTACTTCTGGGGGGGGGGGGTGATATGAGAATATAAATCGGAGAATGAGTTGAACTCTCCCCTCCCCTCACGACATCCCTTATTTGTTATACCACATTTATGTGCTTTCAAATTTAAAACAATAATTTACAGTATCCTGTCCGAAGACCAAAGGAACCATGGACCAATGTCCCCAATCTGTATCTGGACAACATTTTTATTATTATTACTTTTTTCTTCAAAAAATTCCTCATACATGTATACATTTTGTTTTATACACGTATAAAGTACCTACTGAAAAATTTTGATATCGGAACAAATGTAGGCATCGGGAAGACAAAAAGAAAACGTGAAAAATCGAATTGGTCACTTTTAGTACGACGCTATATAGGTACCCGACGATGAATGGAAAATACCATTGATATGTTACATATATTATTAAATTGGACTCGTGGAAAGAGAGACTTTAACGGCCGTCAAAATCGGTCAAATCTCGGCTATTGAAACGTACCTATTTTATAATGTCGACGCAATAATATTGGCCATCGGCAGCGACTGCGGGAGCGCGCACGCACGCGAGAATACGAAATACAGCGTGTGGCGATGACAGTTGAGGCGATCGCGTGGCTAACTGGGATAACCAGTTTTTTGCGAAACTGGTCCTGGATACTTGGGTATATTTGCGAAGCATTGTGTCCAAGGAGACGGAGTGAATAATAATATAAGATATAAATAGTTACAAAAAATTATCCGGCAAGGTCGGTTGTTAATATCGGGGATTAACGTGGTAGTATATTATACTGCAACGATGACCGTATAGTTTTCCAATACATTGCAAAAAAAGAAAAAAAAAAACCCCAAGATTTAATTGACGGAAATAAAAATACATTGTCTGCACGGATCACGTGGCTGATGTCATGTTACGATTGAAACGATTTTTTTAGGAAGGAAAATGAATTTCTAAAAGACGTGTAAAATGCGCCCATGAATCGTATCACCGTGTGTCTACATATAAATATATTAATATTATATTATATTAACTATAATAGTAATACGTGATCCGTAAAACTCAAATGGCATTTGCAGTTCACCGCGGGAAATATGCCCACACGGTAATTACCAACATTAATGATGCTTTTTAATTAACGAACAAATCCATTCGTCAAAAATACGGAAATCTTCTCTTAATTCCATCACACCCAATTATTATTTTAATTAATATTTTATTTATCGATATCCAAACAATGTCTGCAGTATGTTTTCTTAATCAAATCCCATAAATCTAATGTTTTCTTATTAAATAATACAATATATAATGGGTGGTGTGTATTACGTGTAAGTATACCTATATTAGATTATAGGCGTTAAAGACCGCATAAACGCAGCGCATTTATATAAATGAGTTTCGGGACGTCGGACGCAAATACGCATGTCTCGAAGTTGCCTATAAGCACGTACTCATATCAGATATATTATGCAGTTATAATATTATGTATATGTACAATCTAAAAAACTTAATAGTAGTAGAAATTAGTATTATTTTTAGTGAAAATGCCCGTGGGTACAGTGTGCATGTGCAGCTGTATAATAGTTGGGGCATGCCTGCAGTAGCGTTGGAGTAACAGATACACGAAAACCATACAATTTATAAATACATATATTATATTTTTGGTACAATATAATAATAATAATAATAGTGTTAAATATTTGTAACCGTCTGATATATTAAGACTATGTGTATCGAATGATCGCTAGTCTGACCGGGTCCTGAACGCTGATCGAAAATCGACGATTGCGGACACCATAATTAATTAATAACGCGTTTTAAAACGCGCCGGCGGTCGATCGATCAATCGTGCGAAGAACCCGACGGCGTTTGGCGAACACATTATATATAAACTCGAATTTTGTATACTTATAAATATATACATTTGTACGATCGCTCTATTGGCCCGCCGCCGATATGATTCCATTACACTTTTACGTCATAACGATAACATTACCTATTACATATTATTATCAATGTATGTATAGGTATATAATTAATATAAGAACGAGACGGCAAAAATTGATATATGCAGTCGGCCCTATAGACATAAAAAAAACACAAATTTTCTTAAAACATTTTCAGAAAGTAAGATAACGTTAAAAAAATATTTTCAATATAATACTTTAAAAATATTTTACTAATATTATATTTTTAAAAATAGTACTTAGGTAAATTGAAAATGGTCATAATTTTGGTGATGTTTTAATGTCCGTCATGTTTGGACGACCGGCACAATTTTAAAAGGGTCCGTTTTGATGCTAAAAGCCTAAAAATAATATTAAAAAATTGCTAAGAAATTCTAGATTTTGCTAGACTATGTTTTTACTATAGTCTCCACTCTCAACTAAGTGTAAATCAAAAAACAATTAATATGCTGATTCTAATGCAGCACCAGCACATTGTCCGAATGTCTCCAAATGGGTAGATATAAAAATTTTGCTACGAATTCGCTAGATTTCGCTATGCATTTTTGTTATTCACAGATTTTCCAGCGATTTCAGAATAAAGAAAATGACCAGCACTAGCACATTGATCGGATGACTCAAAATACATAGATCTCGAAATGTTACTAAATTTATTAGAATAACTACACAATTTTCTAAAAAAAATCTATTAAACATTTTAAACTTTAAAAATAGGTACATACGTAATTTAACCACATTAATGATATTAAAACAGTTTCGTACTTTACATGTGCTTCCATGTGCACTATTATTAATTGTTTAAATATATTAAATTTTTTTTTTTTTTAAATGTATGAGGAAATTACGTTAAAATTGCCTATAATGTATAAATAGTATTTAGTTTTGAAAAAATGATTATTGGGATCCGGAATCCGGATAACTATAATAATATTTTATTTTTAACTTTAACATAACTTTTGATCGTAACTTGTATCTTAGAACATAAAAATATACTAGATACAAGATCTTAAATACTTATAACTGAGATACTGTCTATATTACCTATACATAACCAAATCTAGTAAATTCATATAAAAATTATGATACTTATTTGAAATAATTTGGAAAATGTGCCGGTCATGTCCATTTCCTTATTCCGGAATTCCAAAAACACCAAATGGTAGCAAATTCCAAAAATCCCCTGGAAAAATTTAGCAAATTCTTAGCAAAATATTGATAACAATTTGGAGACATTCAGACAATGTGCCGGTACTGCATCAAATTGGCATCGGCATATTTGTTTTTGATATACACTTTATTGAGACTATGGCAAAATCCAAAAATAGTCTAGCGAAATCTTACAAATTCCTAGCAATTATTTAATACTACTTTCAAAGTTTTAACATAATGAGCCGGTGCTAACTTAACGGTCATGATACTTTACGAGCATTTAAATTGTTTATAGTTAATTTAGTACAATGCGATAAGAATTCTGAAAATAGATTATTTCAATTCACCATGAAATCCACTTAAAAGCAACTTTTCCACTTGACTACCTATAATAATTTATAAACTTCTAAATGTTTAAAATCAATCTTAAAAATTAAAACTTCGCCACAAATTTGAATCTATTTTCAGAATAGTTATTTTATCACTATAGATCGATTGATTGGAATTTGGAAATTAAAAACAATTAAATTCCTATGTTACATGTATGATAATATAAAAAAATACTGAAATATATGCTGGTAAAAATATTACACGGTATTATATTAAAACATTGTTGATCGGGCTAAAAGATAAAATATAGCGTCCATTTTTTAAAATATAATATATTTATATAAATCGGACACGAGCACGTTATATCATTTTTTTTTAACTATAAATAGTGATAATATTTAAATAATAAAAAACCGAATTGGATTTGTTATAATAATATTACACGCGTGTCCATCCATCGTATATTATGACTCGAGCGGTCCCGACCGACTACCGTTCCGGTCGTCCACGTGCACACATGTATGTTATAATGCATAGTGCCAAGGGGCCACTGACCACCACGCGATTTCTGTCAAAATATTTTGGACTCTCGTCTTGTCTCTAATGTTTTTTTCTTAAAATGTTATGGATGCAAAAAAATAATTAAGCCCACCAACGAAAGTAACACGTCATTAAGGAGATCCATCGTCTTTTTTTTTCTCCACGCAGAAATTGTATATGAAACACAAACTCACTGGACTCTGAAAGGTTTTTAAAAACGCTTGTCAATCTTGAAATTTTGATGAAAAAAAAAATGTAATTTTTAATCTGTCACTCTAATATATTTACCGACCACAACTGGTTAGATTAGTATTAATAATATACACAATATATACGGATACCATAATGGCTGATGCATAAAACCTTCAGAATTCAAAGAGTTGAAATATACCAAAAAAATTTTTGGACTTATACTAAGTTTTCACGTTTTAGAAAATGGAGTAAAATATTCTGTATATTACAGTAGATTACAAATGTAATGATATAAAAATGTAGGTGTTTAATTTTTAACTAAAATCTAAAAACGATTTGTACCAATACACCAAATAGTTGGAAAATAAGGTGGAGGAGAAGAAGAAGAAGAAACATCATTAATTTAACAAAAATGTGATTAGGTTAAAAATAAAACACGACAAGAAACCACTGAGATCTTGGGTTTGCCTGAATTTAAACCAGTAAATGTGCGAATGCTTTAATTGGCAATTTAGCATCCATAACGGTGTGAACGTTCTATAATACAGGTGCAAGAAGTTTTTTTAGAATGTCACACGGGCATAATTTAAATAGTTTTGCTATTGTTGCTACATTTAATAGTATATAAAATAATCAATCAGTAATTTATATTGTAAATTACTGATATAATAATAGTATAGCATTTATAATATAAAGCAAAAGTATTACATATATACTCCTAGACAGCACAAACAACGAAATGTTTAAAAAAATAACCTCTTCGAAGTACCATATCCCGATTAAATTTCCTACTGAAAAAATGGATACACAATACACGTGTTTTTTTAAACAAAAATATTAATCATTGTAAAATCACTAGCTCCGCTCAAAATTTAAAAAAATTTCACAAAATGATAATAATATTTGTAAAAAGATTTTTTGAATTATTAAAACATAATTAAACTTTCCAAAATTTCTTTATGAACATAGTGTTTTTGTGCTGACTAGATTGTTTGTAATACATAAATTAATATACATAAATATAAATGAATAAACATTGATTTTTTTGTATGGCTCTTTGATATTTACCGACAATCATCGAAAAACCGCGGCTTTGACTAAATTTGCCGATCCTAAATAATATGGACGCACCTTACTTATATACACTCGAATACTGCCTACATCGACTGTCGTGACTTCAGTTTATATATATATATTTTTTTTTTTTTTTGTTATTGTAGCCAATAAACAATTATTTTAAATAATATTATATTGTGTAAACGAAAACCATGTACAACCGACAATCCATTCGATCCGTTTATCGTACCTTAAAATTCGTCGTTTAGAATATTTACGCCCAAAAAAAAAAAAAAACGTATATATTGTATAATATTAAAATTACGATATTATATTCCGATAAAAATAATTGCAGTCGAAACCCTTATGGGTTCGCGTGTTATCCATGGTATATTATAGATGTTCATAAATCGCGTGGGAAACTATTTATTTTTCGGTCGTCTTCGCCGTAACGCTGTCCGTGTTACAGGATACTTCTCCTCTCACGATCGGGGAGGGGGGAAACTCGGCGTATACCCGTAGAAAACGCCCACACTAGTTTTTCGGCACTCGTTGGATCTCGGCACGAGTAAAACATACTCGGCTCGGTCGCATCCAAACCGTAATCGTTTTATCGGATTTTGTCGCACGAGTCTAATTTCTTTCCCTCGTCCTTAATCGTTTTCAGCAAATATCGAAAACAATGAAGTAGTTTTTTTTTTCTTTTTTTTTTTTTCGACCGTCTCGTATATGTGCACGCGCATTAAATCGACGTGTACGCGACTGCCACAAATCAATAACGCTTATATTGACGGATTGTCGAACCTTATTATTGTATGTGAAGCCGACGATACTATATAACAAATGACTTCGGACCCGATGTCAGCCAGCCATCCCATTGGCTGAGAATTATTCATATATATAAGTTCATTATATACTATATAGTCGTACTCGGAATTTTTTATTTTTATTTTTTATATGTTTTTTACTTTATATTATATAATATTGTGAGTCAACAATACGTATGAAACATTACGGACGCACATCCACCGAGTAATGCGAATTAAACGTTTTGTACTTGAAATCTTACGTTGATGTGTATACACGTTGACCGATTGAACGTTTAAGAATGTACTTCCAGTCCTTGGGGATCTCGCGCGCCACCACAAGATTATCGTCGTAATTTACCAGGAGTTTAATGGAAAATTAATTTTTATCTTGAATGAGGAGGCGGAGTCGTTACATCCAATATTTTAATAACACGCCCTGCCGTCCGATTCCCAGAATGTTTATCCGAATGGATTTTTTTTCCTGTTTATTAATACCACAGCGAAAATTCCGTAGGCAAAAAAGTCTACGCATATATAGAAACGGGGAAATCAATCTGAACAATCGTACAGCCTTCGGTAAAATTTTTGTTTTTTCCTCGTTAATAATAATTGTGTACGTATATACCATATATTTATGAAAAATTAAAATGCGCTTTATCCACAAAAAAAAAAAAAAAAAAAAACATTCGCTCTATCGTATAACCTAGCGTATAAGTGACATTTACCATCCCGTTTTAATAGACTTAAGAATGTCAATGTGAAAGAAAGATAAAAAACGAAAAATATTTTCAGACATTTTTCGAGTTATTGAAGAGATAAATAAATAAATTAATTCAATATAAAATATAAAATTACTTTATGAAGATCGAGTTTGATTTTGACAAGTTAGGAGGTACTGCTAGTTTTTGTCCGAAAGTATTTTAGTATATCTGGTCCTTGTAAAGTTGCGAATTAATATGGCGTGTTTACTCGTTTGAATAGTCTAAAAATTTTTGGTGAAAAACATCAGATTTGGTCAAACGACCAGCGCCTTCTTAAGTAATATGCATACATGATATATATTATACGAATTGTTGTTGTTTTCACGAAATTCTACATAAATATGTTCAACATCACACCGGGGTACATGTCATGTTATAATATTTTGTAAACGCGGCGGAATGCGCGGCCGAGAACGTTACGTGACTACGGGAGACCCTATAGCAATGCGGAAAATCAATTGCGGCGCGAGCCGACCAGCTCGGGCAATTCCGCGACGGTTCGCGCGTAGGTACCTATACAATATGTGTAATGTGTGTTTTAATGGGTTTTCGGGAGACGACGACTTGCACCTATAGCATAACGATAATGATGATGATGTTGATGATGACGAGTAAAAAAAGGTAAATAAAATAAAATAAAATGTTTTAAAAAAAAAAAAAAAGAAGAAAAAAACTTGAGAAAAATTGGTAATCATCCACTTTCAAGGACGTTATTGCGACCGTGGTTTCATTTTCTTCTCGGTCTTTTTCGGCTCCTCTCCCGCGGTCAGTGTACCGCATAATCAGTTACGCAACGCAAAACCGCCGAAAGACAATATTATACAGGTATATTATATAGGACGGTAATATCAACAATAATTGTATTTTCTCTCCATCTCTCCATCTCTCTCTCTTTCTTTATTTCTCCGAAATGAATTAATTTAGCTAGTCCACGTCCATTTACAAATATGGTCGATCACGTCTATATAATATTATACACAGTTCCACACAGTATTGTCGAAGAACGACGAACGTTCCAACGAGAATGTGGTATATACCTATCATATTTAATGATAATACTCTCTACGTATCATTAAACCGTATTTTTGGAACAGAATACGTTACAAATTTTGTTTTTCAAGTCCTTTTCTAAAAGAAAAAATTATTCAATCGTAAATATATATTATATAGGTACTTGCGTGTATACCTATACGGTTTGTGTATAGTTATATAACAATCTCGGTGGTCATTTTACTCATTCAATATTTCGATGTAACGACACATCGAATATCAATGTCATTGACATGTAAGAACAATTATTGGAACATCATTAAAATAAAACAAAAATCGAGATCTTGATCGGTCATTGTGTGTCTTCAACACTATTTGAACTTCTAATCTCACGCGAAATTTAATTAAAAAAAAAAAAAAAAAATGTGGAAAAAATAAGAGTTTAGCAATGCGGAACGACCGCTGACAATTGGTGCTCGTGTCCATGGGAAAAAACAATACCACTTATAAATATACATACATGGCAGATGACTGTATTACATTATTATGTATTATATACATTTTAATCGTATGGAGTACATGCCGGATTGGGTCACTGCACTTCTCGTTTGTGGCTGCGGCGGCGGTGACGCGACGACGACAACGGATGATATTATATCCTCATAAGGAAACCAGACTTTGTCGACCGGCGTATTATATAGGAGGAGCACGTGTTTTATTTTTAATCTACCCCAAAGAATTCTCTAGGTCCGTTGATTTCCTCTTTTCCCATCGCATATACAATTTTAATGGTATCTGCAGATAAAAATAACCGTTGAATAATGTACACGAAATCCAGGGAAGAGAGACCAAACTTTTTAATTCGTATAAATAGTCGTCTAAAAGTGATCCAAAGTTCCTGAACATTTTATCACGTCGGTATATAGTAATAATAAATAGTTTAATGTGTATGGTTATAATAGAAATCGATTTCGTTAAACAAATAGTATATTTGTACAATGTTACATTTTTCAGTAGTTCTTTAAAGTAATGGATGAAATTTGCTGTCAGATAGTTCTCTACCAAAATACTCCTATACTTAACTTTTTTCACCCGAAAAATCATACCTAGGATACTTTATACAATTATTTACATTATACATACACATAAAAACATAATATCATTTCAAAACTAATACATTCTTTTCTTCGGTCAGAATCTAAAATAATAAATTCAGTGAAAAATATAAATGTATACTCATTTTACAGGTCTTATTTGTATTTTTTTTTTTTTTTTTTTATCGCTGCTCAAACGATATCAAACCACGCACAAATATACGTATAATATTATTTACAGGGTACCTACATTATGTCATTATATATTTTTAATATTATACTTGAACCTACTATACTATCTGTAGGTGCCCTTGTCATCACCGTCAACGGATTCTACATATTATATACCTATGCGTAATAATGGGTACGACTTCTGAAGAGAAAAATACGCCTCCGGTGAATCTTTTGCGAGAAATGCGATGATGATGAAGATAATTGACAGTATTTATTTTTTCATCTAAACCAGACATGAACTGTATTTGTAATCATTTTGTTTTCAAAATATAGAACCTATAATTTTCCGCATAGTTCAAAACATCGCAAAGTATTTTATTTTTATTCAAACGTACCACACGTACATTTATAGGCGTACATCATTAGTTCTTAATCATCACAACGATTTCAGTATTTCCGTATGGTTGCTATTTATAGTATTATAAATTAAAATCTTTGTATTGAATATGGTGAAAGACAAATTACTCAAATTACTTTTTTTAAAACTATGTCCATTATTTTAAGAAATTTTTAGTTACCTATTTATTATAATTTATATTATACCCGCAATGACAATTGACAACAATTAATATTATCTTTTTTTTTTTTTATTTTTTTACTGAAGTACTAAATAAAAAGTGTACAACCGCGAGGAGCCCGTATAGGTAATTTGGATATTTATTCCTCGCAAATATTAATTGTATTATTGAATACTTTTTCATCCGGATGTATTTTTTCATGCATACTTCTAGTGATGTGTAAATATAATAATATAAGTACGTTTACTGCAATATTTCGGTAAAAATGCAAAAACCGTACACGTATTTTCATGTTTTTTTTACACCGGACGAATTTACGACGACAGAACAATGATTTTTGTACGTGTATATATATATATAATATGTGCAGTATATATTGTAAACAAATTGTAGCATCTAGTACCTTACATAATGTCTGACGTACATTGTAAAACATTATGTGAATATGGAAATTAAATTTGGCGCGCGGTGCTAGAACAACGTATGTGACTGTATAGGCGTCGTATTATATTATATTGAAACACCGCCGCACACGTGGGATGAGTCTCTCTCCGCCAGTCCGATCAATAATACATATTATTATAATACGTCTCTCGTCATCACAGGTTAAAACAAAATATGTGACTACTCGAGATTTTATACGTACATTATAAATACACGTAAAATGTGGATGTATAATGCCCTACATCAAACACCTGCGATTTTGAACACGTCATCGTTATTTAATTATTATTTACTACGTTCATATCAAAATACCACTATATAATAATCAAATTTAATATTATCGTAAACCCGACGCGAGTCTCCGCAGTTTTAATGAGATTACAATATTATAATGATACATTTTTCCGGAAAACTAACGTTCGATAAATATTTTAAATATAATGTTTTAATTGACATACCTTTACAACTGGATATACTTAGTAAGGAAAAAAAAAATGTTAATTCCTTCTTTAAATCCGTTTTTTTTTTTTTTTTTCGTTATCCATGACATACCTATCGTAGATAATATTATATTTTTCTTTCGAGCGATGTATTTCCGTTTTATAAACGAATGTGCGGTCTGGCTGCTGCGGCAACGACCTTGTCGGTCGGCCTACGGACAGCGCCCATTGAAGGCGTACTGAACCGGCGCGGCGGCGGCGACAGATATAGAAAAACGAAAGCAAAATCAATTGTCCTCCCGTAAACGGACGATCATAACTCAGACGTGAAAAAAACATCGTGTGCCACCGAGTGGGTTGACCGCCGAAAACAAGTACACTGAGGGCCCGTGTTCTCGATATATATTACAACGGCGGCTAACAGGTGGTTTTTATACATTTTTTTTTTTTTTTTAATGACCGCTTACCCGGTATACGTACGCAATCTACTACCCACACACGAGCCGAGATTATTTACGAGTAGATATAAAATACGATTTTTTAGGATCAAAATAGAAATATTTTAAACACGTTTATGCCTATTTTCGAGAACCTTTTTAATTAATAGTAACGCTTTTCGGGAGATTACGAAAAGATAGCAGTGGTTACCCACTGCGCCCATCCCGCGGTATCGTACCTACTCGAGGTATTTACCACGTCACGTTAACGGGACGTCGCGTGCGCACAATTATTATTCTGTATCGTAAAATTATACAAAATATCGAATTTCTTAAAACACATATCTATAAAATATTATATTTCTATCTATTCGTAATTTCGTTAATTGTTTATTCGACCGTGTTTATTTATAAACGGAATATAATGATGTGTAATCGTACACATAGTGATTATTATTAATTTATCACGCTCACCTCATTTTCTCTGTGAGTATTCATCTTTTTAAAATATTTGTTTTATATATTTGAAATACCTACTTTATTTCACAATATTTCTATAAAAATTTGGAATTTTTTATTATTTTTAAGCTTTTATACTTATGGTAGCCTATATTTTTCATTTGATATTTCGACGCAGAATATCTTTTTGAATATTTTGATGTATCAAATATTATATCGAATATTGAATCAACAATTTATTATTTATAAACATTTCAATTTAGATAGAAGTTGTGTGGAGGGATCAGGAATACTTATTATAGTAAGCTCTTCTAAATTTTAAATGCTAATAAATAATTAATTTTTAATTCAATATTGATACATTAAAATGTTTAGAAAAATATTCTGCGTAATAATGTTAAATCCAAATTATACGTTACCACTTAAGAAAATTATAAAAACTAATAAATAATGAAAAAATTCAAACTTCTTATAAAAAGGTAGTTTACAAAAAAAAATAAAATAAAATTTAAAAAGATAAATATTCACAGAGAAAATGAGTTGATTGAGCATAATAAAAAAATCACTCTGTATGGTAGATAGTAGGTACACATATTTTAAATCCAAATTTGATTACAAACAATAAGTAGGTAGTAGGTATAATAACTGCAACGCGATAAAATTAAGTTTTTAATTTAGGCGAGTTTTATAATACGATATTTCAGTATTGATTGCATACGGATTGCATGAAATTTTAATGATTTTCACAAAATATGTCTGGCAAATGCGCAATTGTCAATAATATCATAATATAATATTTAAATTAAAAAATAAATGTACAGTATTTTCGCACATAATAAACAAGATTATATTATTTACATTTTATTAGTAATATTATTTTTAATTTATTTCTTAGGCATGCGATTCAATGATTATAATTACCTATAAATATTGTTATATATGTAAGTATATGAAAACTATATTATATACGACTATACGAGTTTAAGAACCTCAGGTTTTTTAGTCATTAAAATATTAATACCTAATTATAATAAATAAACGTACACCTAAATAATACGCCATAGTTATATTTCTCTCCTAAAAAAAATATAATAATTTATAATATCTGTACTCTGCATAGATACACATACTCACCAGTCATGTGGTACCTACATAATTTTTAATAGATCGCCTCAGGATGAATAAGACACGCGGTTCATGGTTTACTACCGTGATATAGAGTTGGTATAAACGCGAGGTATCAACTACATTACCTAATAACAATACCATAAAAAAAATGATAAATATACCATAACTATATTATTTTCATAACAGACCTTAGCCAATTGAATCGTCATCTTTACCGTCATCCTATTTAGTCATTCTTGACGGTGACCTGCATCTGATCACTGCTTATTCCACAAATTAAAATTATTTTTCAAGTCCAATGCTTGCGATCGTTTCGTTGTGTAGAACACTACGTAGATGTGCATAACGTAATTTCAATATTGATTTTAGCCTTCGAGAATCGGTAAAAAACACGATACAATAATGTTTGCAGGGGTGCGGGAAAATTGGTTTTAAAATATATGCACATAATATTAAAATATTCGTGTGAAAACATTTTTTATTTTATAAACCATTATTATTAATGCCAAGAAGTAAAGAAATGTGTAATGCATTGTATCAAAATATTGTTTAAAATGCGATTAAAATAATTAAAACTCGCAGAGTGTAAACGATTTTAATTAAAACGTTCAAATATGATGTAGGTACCTATGTACATTTTACAAAAGTATACTTTGTATACGACTACAAAACCAATCGAATGCTAAAAATCCATTAAAAATCATATAGATAGTGATAATATTATATTATTATGGTCATTTAAATTGACTAAACAACGGAATACATCATCATATATTAGGTATATAAAATCGATGGAAAATTTTAATCAGACAGGAGATCTATTCTCAAATTAATAATCTAATTATTTTTAAAATAACACTAACTTTAACTTTTACAAAAAAAATGCATATTCTGAAACGAAATCGCTATTTTAATTATTGGATTCGACTGGGTACATCGACTGGATTTGAAATTTCAATAGTGAAAACTAAATAGTCTAACTATTTCGTCACTCGAGACGTTATTATTTTTTAGTATTTTTTGTTTTTATTTGTTCAAATAATTTGAACATTTACAGAACACTCGATGAGGTTAAATAATAAGTAATATTATTTAATTATATGATATTATATTATTACAACCATCAGACAAAAATATTGGGACTTACGGATTATCAAAGAAATTAGTTGAAGAGTTTAATATTCCTATATAGATAGAACTTGCTTTTGATGTTTATTTTTGATGTATTCATCGATGTGTACATAGTAAATACTAAATAGTTATCACTTTAGATTTTTTACTTTATTTAAAAAAAAAAATAGAAAATTGTAATTGAATTAAATTAACGATAAATCAATTAATGGAGCAACATTATATAATCATTATAATAGTTATAATAATTACACTTATAAAAATTATTTTCGAAAATTAGATTTGCAAAAAAAGCATTAAATTTCATGAGTAAAAACAATAATTATTTTAAGTAGGTACCTAGGTACAATAAATCAAAAACTGACAATAGAGTAAAATGTATCAATCGAAAATCAATAATTTTTTATTATCATATTGCAACGCTTTGAGAAGAGACTCAAAATAGTTTTCGCGGATGATATAGAACTATCCAAGACTTATTAATTATTCTTTAATTCTATCAATTTATAAAAAACAAATCGTCCTCGCAAATTGAAAAACTTTCCGTCACTATTATTATACGATTATCAATTTATTAAAATAGATTTTATAGTATTTAATATTTGTATAGTTTGGTCATCGTATAAATACGTGTGCACGAGAAAATTGGTCGATATTGAGTGTCGTTGTTTTGCTCCGAGCAAACGATATAATAATGACTCGAAAATTACATACCTATACTATTATAGTAAAATAATATAATAATAACCAGAGACGTGCGTCCCATAAATCGTCTTTAATTTACTATCATTTTCGTGTGCATAAACCATCGTTGTCGTCTTCTTCGTCATCGTCGCCGTGTGTACTTACACATACGGCCATTAAACCCGCAACTGGTTTGTCCGGTGATCGCGATATAGGATAATATAATATAGCTGGTAGGTATGGTATATACCCGGTATACATATACGTATATCTATGGCAAAGTATACTCTTTCACGCGTGCAGAGTTTCATTAATACAGTTAAGATTAGACTGCTTCTACGCTGCAGCTAACATAAGTCATAACGGTATTTGTATCTGCGAGAAAAGCGCATAGGTACATAATTTTTTTCAAGATTCGATTTTCGTCGTAAAAATCAAATAGAATGGCCACAGTTGAACAATTTTTCAATTTCCGATCCTCCTCGAGGTAAATACCTAACAATGATAATATTATTAGTATATACCGCTCGAATATACTTATTACTTATAATGTATAGACTATAGTAATGAATAGGATTTAAGTGATTTACCGTCCTCCAGCTTTCCCGTTATTACGACGACGACTATATGTTTATTTAATATTTTAGGCAATTTTGACCTTTATATTTTGATATGAATAATAGATGTTTTAGAAAGATCGCATTTTTCAATATTTTATTTATTTTTTTTTAGGCCCATGCTACTAGACATGGCTCTGGGGAGTGTAGCTCCCACGAGCTTTCAACATCGCTGCCGGGTGACCGCTGCTCTTCTGTTGTTCGTGTGCGTGACATTAACAAAATCTGGTAAGTACCATATTTGTTCTATATGCCAAATATATATATATATATATCATGTAAAATGTATATATAGCCTATTCGTTTGTACGATGTAACTAAGCCACATGTGTATAAAACTTAACATCACCAAAACAGTGATTTTCCATATTTTTTAAAATTACAAAGAGTGGACCATTAAAAGCGTTTTAAACCAAATCCAGCATTTTTTATACGAATATGTTGTGTTTTCATTTCAAAAATAATTATTCAAAAAAAATGTAAACAAACCCGAAAAAAAACAATTTTAAAATGTTTGATGATCAACTCAACCTGGATTCCATTGATGACATGAGGGTAGTGTGTCTATACATCTAAAACAGTTTACGTTTTTTACATGGGTGGTGGATCTAAAGAGTTTCCTACTAGGTACTCATGATCCTGACAATTAATCAAGGATTGGTTTAAAAGTTAATTGAAAACATACAAACAAAAATTGAATTTTATAAGTTACCATGTGTTGTTTGTTTGCACAATATTAACTCTCGATAGGTATTATAATTTATTATTAGGTATAAAAATAGTTAACAGCAAAATATCTATCCACTGCCCAACAAAAGTAATAAGGACTCCGATACTTGACGTTTGAACTTTATATTCTCAATATTTGCGTTTTAACCTATTAAATCGTACAAAAGGACATACACGTGCGGAATATATCATCATAAACACTGCCGCAATATTTAATAGTTTCTATAAACTTCGGGAGGAAAACTACCTGTGCGATCGGCCCCCGAGGGGCCATAAAAATAATGCGGTAAAATAATATTCCCTTCCATGCAGTCAATGCAGTGGTTAATAGCCGGTAATAAAATGCGAACAGAAATGCATATGCAAACGTGATATATTGACAGACAAGCCTGTTGCTGTGAGGACACAGTAGATGCACCTAACATGACACCATATCATTGCAGAGACGTTTATATTATTTACATACCAATCATTCGCCTAGAGTGATTTGTATTCCAACTCATTTAAATTTTAAAAAATACACCTATTTCCTCTACGCATATCGAAATTAATAAAAACGAATTGTGTCTATTCCTCAAAATATTATGTATTTATGTGTATACCAACTATTAATACACACTCGTATAATTAGTAACAGGATGCAAATCACTAATCAAATAGGTATTTTATTTTGGTCTCTTAATAAAATATTTGAAATACCAGAGTACAATAACCGCGTATCATTCTGTTTTCTTGTAAGTATATATAATCGAGTATACAGAGATTTACACGTTGTTGTAGGTACGGTATGAACATAAATTATATTTTACGACTCGTGTTTACCGATGCGCATTGCACACAAAAGTCGTTTGTCACTTTTAAAAACAAACCCCAACTCCACTGTAAGTAAAAATCTCTCCGGCCAAATACGTTATACATTATTCAGCATGCCGACAGCTTTACTATCAATCCCAAACGAGTATGGTGAATGAGATTTAGCATTCAATCGCTTTGGCGGTAAACTTATCGAACTAACGGACGCATAGCATTAAAACGGCATGACAACCCGGAGTAAAGGTCATTTCAGTTTTACATTTTACACAGTCATTGTGTATGTGAAGTGTGCACAAATTTATTATAAACCAACACGCCATAATAATAATGAGGGGGTGAGAGCAATGATTCTTCAGGAAGAGAGTTTCTTCTCTTATTCTTCTGTAGTAATCGAACTTAGCCACCCATTGTTCCGGTTGTCTGAATCATAATAGTATAGTATACGTATACCTATAGCCCCTTCTGACATAGCAATAACATTTTATTTTATTTTCTATCTCCGCCGTCGCCAGTTGCCATGCTACCGATGATAGTAATGCGAATACTTAATGCAAATTACAAAAATAACTAAACAAAAGCAAGGAGAAAGAAAACTATAATGAATATAAAAATAAATAACAATCGGTTTAAGATATACCGTGGGGGGTCATTTTACATTTTTCGATATATTATGCTGGTGGACTATGAGAGAGACACGACAAGTAAAACACTTTCGTAGGAAGTGGTTTTAAACGCTGGTTCCATACCGCAAACTATAATGGCCGTCCATTAGCAAAGTCCCGAGAGCACAATAATTGGACAATGGACATCCATGAACTTGGCCGTAAAAACGACGTTTATTTACATCGAGTTCACGATTCTCGCGTAATCGTTGCCCTGACTCGATCACGCTCGTGTATCGCGCTGAGCACGTTTTCCTATAGAAATGCAACAAAATAATAATAAAAAAAAAAACCAAATTCCGATCTAAATCGTTTTCGACCTTTCCGGGTAAATTGATTCGTAATCATTTTTTCCCTCCAATCGCCTCCACAATGACAACAACAAAATATATATGAACATTGAACACATGAACACGTGCAGGCATACATATATACGAGATCTATGAGATAATATTTTTACGTACTACGTGCACAATACTACAGTAGGTATACAAAAAAAAAACACGTCATAAGATTATAAAAGATTTATCACGCCAGACCTTGCACTTTGCAGAAACGTTCACATTATATTTTCATTAAACAAACATCGCAGTCTACTAATGAAACAAACGAGATGGAAAAAAATTAAAAATCTAAATATTACTGTTGGCTAGAACAAGTACGTTTAATATACATATATAAATTAGTTTTTTAGAATTGTGAGTTTTGTTTGGATCACTCCTATGCGATAATTTTCGAATGAAGTTCAAAACTATTAGCATACCCCTAACCCATGTAAACTCGCACCACATGATTATAGTAACCAACATTTTGACTTTAACGTATCAAATAACTTTTATAGTACTTAATCGTACTTACAAGAACGACTTTCAAGATATATTTGCATATTATTTTTTATGCTAAAATACAATTGTTACTAAAACGGTAGGACCATACAAGTATATTTATTAACAATTATTGGACGACTTTTTAGAATTTAAGGACTTAAAGGTTTTTGGTACTATAGTTAGGTCCAAGACATATTCTGAAAATCATATATGCATAGATACCTATATGTTTTAGCAAAAAAAAATGTCCTAACAATTTTTTACGCTACTATAGCGGTAAGGATAGCAACGCAAAAGTTCAAAGTTACAGTCTCGTACCAAACATAATGTTCAACAGACCATCAAACGTATTTGTTAAATAGGTTACAGAAAATCGAAAATAATGAAATTTAAAAAACATATACAAACTATACTGATCACCATCAGAATCAATGATTTCGGGCGTTTAAATACACATATATTTGTATATATAAATATAGGCGCATAAATCATGTTGTGTTAAGAAATCACACCGTTATATTGTTCGTGGTAGGGCGTTTCATGCACTATGTGTATAACAGTAAAGACACTGCGGGCTGTTTATTGCGGTGGATGATTATATGCGTAATGAATGCGTGCGTGTACAACAACTGTTAAAAAATTACCTGTATTATTATTATTTTATGGAGGGAAAAACTAAAGTGGAGTAATAAGCCCGAAATAGGATGTATTGCCGTGAGAAAATCAACTGCCGGCGGAAGTCCAGAGCGCATGGACCGTTATTATGCGTTTCCATAATTTCGCTAATGTATATATACAGTATACACACACACACAAACACATGGACATCGTCATGTTTCCGTCCAAAACTAAAATAAAACTTCAACATACGGTATTTTAATATTTTGTGTACAGATTGATGTACGCATAGCATTAGGACAACGTAGTAAACCACTCGCAGAACGGCATAATAATAATATGTGAAAACAAAAATATATTGTTAAATCGACCGAAGAAAACACAGCGACGACAGTACAGCGCGTAAAGTATTAAGTATTAAGATTTTAAAATAAAGTCTACGACCACCGTGTCTGCCATAAATTTGTCTGTACGGACAAATCCAGAAAAGTGGCTACCATCAACCGTCTGGTTTATATAAGTATAGTTAAACGCCCGAAATTATTGAATCTGATGGTGATTAGTAGTTTGTATAGGTATGTTTTTTTAATTTTATTCTTTTAAACTTTCTGTAACCTATTTAACAAATATGTTAATATTTTGTTGAACATTATGTTTGGTACAAGACTGTAACTTTGAACTTTTCTGTTGCTGTCCTTACGCTAGTAGCGTAAAAATTTGTTAGGACGTTATTTTTTTTGCTAAAACATATATGCATATATGATTTTCAGAATATATTTTGGACCTAGTACCGAAAACCTTTAAGTACCTAAATAAATTCTAAAAAGTCGTCCCAAATTTCCAAAATTGACTTTAGTGACCTTCCGCTTAGAATACCTTAGATGCCTACCTACTACATTTTATTATACATTTATATTTTATACCCATATTATATTTAATAAATGTATTTCAAATCGTTAGACTTTTTTGAAATTTCGATTGAATTTATAGTGATATGTAGGTTTGATGTTCTGTAAAACTTGTTACACTCAGGCGAAAACCGAGCAAATCGAGGTTCGAGTTCTTATAAATATCTGAGAATAGTAAGTTTGATCGATTTTCGGGTTACTTAGTTATGTATTTTGTCAACCTATTCGTCGGAAACATTTTAGGGATGAACGATTATTATCTTCTAGAAAGCGAACATCAGTTTCCGTCGTAGGCGAAATATATTTAAAATTAATTAATTAACAATATTATTTCCAATAAAATACATAAACCGAGGTATACGAATTGCACTCAAAAGTAATTCTACTAATGAGGTGTTGCACTCAAAAAAAGTTACACTTACAAGATGTCACACTCAAAGTTATAAATTCAAGGTTTCGGACTCAAAAGGTGTCGAACTTACAAGTAGTCTGACTTAAAAGGAGTTACACTTACAAGGAGTTGTACCCGGTAGCTTACGTTGCACTCAACCTAATAAGTAATAATATAATATAATATACATTTTAATTTATCATTATATTATTTAAATAATTAGGTAATTTCAACGGAACAAAGTACTTTCAAAAATTTGGATATTATGTGACTGTGTATGACAAGGTTATACTAACCGTTAAAATATCAAATAATCATTTTTGTATATCTAATAAATATAAAATACTTAGAATAGATAGTGTATACCCCCGTCTTTCAACCCGTTTTTTATAGCCGTCTTCCAATACCGAAAATTGCTTGTTGTCCAAGATAATTGTTATTTGGAAATTGTAATTGTATGTACAAACAATGTTTTAATAATAAGTCGAGGATTAAATTTTAATACATTTTAATACCCGAAAAGAAAAAGATGAAATACATCCTTTGTTTCAATAATTATGAAATAATATTACAATGTCATACGATACAAACATGGTATTATATTATGGGCGATGTCTAGAAGAGAAGGTTTTCGCCGGCAGACGTCTGATGAACGCGCGCGGCCGCGTAACGCGCACGGCCAAGTACAGCCGTTCCCGTGTGACAACACGTGTGTTGGACTTCGCCGGGCACCGTTTTATCGTTTTACGCTCTATTGCAGCCGGTGTGCGCCGACGGTCGTCACGCGGATCGCGCGTATTTAGCGGGCATGCGACTGATTTTCCGTCGTGAGCACACGTGTGTGGCGTATGGTATACAGTCGACCGGTACCCGCTTATCGTTCGTTTCTTTTTCCCGTGCAAAAATCACTGTTACCTATAAGATAAACATAAACGAAGGAAACGCGCCGAGTGCTGGGGGTCATCGATGGCCGGCCGGCCGTTTTCTTTTCCGCCCCGAAATAAAAAAAAAAAAAAACAAAAAACATTACCTCCGATGGATCTCCTACACCCGTAGGTACGTTTCCGACACGAATAATGTCTGCCGGTCATTTCGGTTGAATGATTGCGTTCGCCCCGAGACAAGTCTCCGCACTCGCACCGCAAAAAGTTCATTAACAACGCACGCGTCTCGGCCGGGACAGAAAGAAGAAGAGGGAGGGGGGAAAAAAATAAAAAAAAAAAAAAACATTGCCGTCGTGTGTTTAATACGTCTCGAGGAATTCGTGTTTCTCTCTATCTCCACTATAGGCACGCTGGATTGTTACATTATAAATAGACGAGATTCCGTGTCTCGGAACCGCCAATTACGCTCTATTACTATGATTATTACGTCTCGTTCGTGCGGTGCGTACACGTACACATCAGGAAATGCAAAACTACGAACGCATATTATATTATACGTATAGCTAAGAGGGTAGACTGCATTTTTTTCCTCCGCGCACACATCATATGTCCGTTTTATTTTTATTATTCGTCTCTCGTCTTCTCTCTCTATCTCTGTGTGTGTGTGTGTGTGTGTTTCAAGAGAACCGGTCCCGACACCCGGCGGTTTTTACCGCAAACGTCCGAGAAAATTATTACGAAAATGACCCCGCGGCCCGATATAAATCTCGTGTGGCCCGGTAAACTCGGCGTCATGCGATACCTATTACGTGTCCCACATTCGTTCGATTGTCTTAAAAAAATATACAGTCATTATATTATAGTAAATATACCGGGACGGAAATTCCCTTAGTCCGTCCAAGTTTATTATTATTATTATTATTATTATTATTACTTTGACGATATTCCCGATTAGGATATACTACCGTCGCGCGCCGCAATAAAATCCCGTATAGATACGCATAGAATTATTCAACTATCCGCATCGTAATACATAAATGTACAATTTCCTTGCCTACGATATACCTACTATATTATTGTATTCACTTCCTTTTTCAACGCAATTACCGTATAATACGTTTGCTGTAATATGTGGCTTCACGGTGATGAAAATTCTGTTCCTTTTTGACCCGGACGCAATACACCCGATTTTTTTTTTTTCGTGGTTCTTGTACACGCGATTTTTATGAAATTTTAAGAAAAATCAAAACGAAACGAATCTAAAATATTTAAATATATATATATATAGGTAGGTAAATTTTAAAAGCAATTTAAAAATAGGCCCATGTCATTTTGTACTGTTGGGTAATCACGATTTTTTTTTTCTCCGTTTCCCAACAATACATATTGTATAATTGTAATAGGCTAACGATTTTGGCGCAAATACAAAGATGAAAACATAAACTACGGATGGTACGCCGTCGTTTTACGATTAACTAACTCTTCCGTAGTGTTCTATAAACATGAAATTATTTTAAAAATAGTATATAAACTGCAATTTCAAATAAAAGCTAGCGTACGATCAAAGTTCAAGTTATGGTCTTTTTTTATATCAAAATAAATAATTCTACATAGCACTGAAAATGTGTAAACGTATTTATTTTTAACGGGTGTAGCGTTTTTTTAAGAAACAAAAATACGTCTTTGTTTTGACTAGTATAATAGCTGGTATAACATATGAAAATTTTTTATTTGAAAAACAAAAATAAAAATAGAATATACACTGATGCCACATTCGTTAATTTTATTATGTTCGTTATAATTAAAAATTAAAAATATTATAGCCAGAGTTAATGTGTCACGACCGTTTTTTTATAATGTGTGAATCAAGATCACGAGCGTTAACGGTGTTAATATTTAATATGATTATTGTCGTAATCATCATTTTCCGTGTCCGTATTATTACCTACTCATCTTATTATAAATATTATCGACAACGAATATTTTTTCCTACTTAAAATTATAACTCTAGATTAATGGTATTTTTTCAAATAGCATTATTTTATAAAGAAAATTATGTGTTTCAGCTCCGACGACTTACGATGAAATTCAAGCAAAACGAACCGACCTGGCTGATTATTTTAATGGTAAGTTCAGAATGTTATATATTTTATTTTAGCATGACGGATAAGTTTAAAAAAATTATTAAATCATAATGAAAAATACTTTAAAATAAGTAAAAATCGTCATTATTACGATAAAAATATATATACTCGTATGTGTGCTTGATTTTTTAACAGCAATGAGATTACCTATACATTTTATGGTTTCAAGGTTCTTATAATATTATTATGATTTTTAAACTCATTTAAAAATAAATGAAAAAAAAAACTGTATACATAGTATATGTAATTAAAAAAGTTTGTTATAAAACTCGAAATATATTAGAACCGGAAATCACAGAAGAAGGCTAATCGGCTATGCAAAATACCTACATCTATGTCAACGATCTATTGTGGTTGCATTTCATAAATATTTACTCAAAGTAAAAATACGTAACATTTTTTTTTTTTAATGTAAATAATAGAATATTATTATTTTAAATGTTTGTTGAAATTATTAATAGAATGCCACGTGAAAGTTCAACAAAAGTTTTACTGGTATCATTGAAAATGTAGGTTTTAAAAAATAATTAATGAGATAAATATATAATATGAAAAAGTTACTGGATACATTTTTAACGCAATAATATAAAAATTACGAGCTATATTATTATATATTAAACAAAAATAATTATACATAATAATTAATAGCATTAACTTTTGTTCTGAAGTGCAATTCAAATTAATGAAATAAATAATATAAGTAATATTTTAGATACCCAACGAGTTTTTTTATTTAAAAAAATGCATTATATTTTTTTTTTTTTTAGATCCAAATGGCTGCTACTATAACTATCAGCATTATGAAGAAGGCGACCGAATAGTAACTAACGAACCGTGTTTGAATTGTACATGCCACAACCGAATGCTAATGTGTTATCTAAGGGTTTGTCCGTTTTCAAAAGCCATTGGGCAAGACTGTACAGTACAAAAATCTCCAGATCAATGTTGTCCTATTATCTCTTGTCCGGAAGGTATGTTATTATAAAAAAAAACCGTAAACTTTTCGTACATCAATAAGCCACCCAGTTGGTTCGGATGTTACAGTGCCAGTACACCTGTTGACCAGTACAACCACACAGAGGCCGACGACAACGACTGAAATTGGATGGCACGATAACTACGGGTGCATGATGAACGAAAACGAATTCTTTCCTGATGGGGCACAGGTAAATCCAAAGATGATTAGCACAATTTTTTTCCAATTTATTAACAAAATATGAGCTCATCCATATTTTATCATACAGGTGCCGTTAAATCTGAAAAAACCGTGTGAACTCTGTTACTGTATTAGAAACCGAACAGCTTGTGTCATGCAAGAGTGTACGTTGCACGTGGAAGGTTGTAGACCTGTATATCAAGATGGCGTTTGCTGTCCTGTTCGATATGATTGTGGTAAGTTGGTTGAAATAATATGTACTTAAAATTAAAATCTATACCTATGTACATGAATAAAATGTGAGTCCGGAATGCTTAATAATTGCCGTAAATATAGTATAATTATTAGATAAATAAAAATTACAATATATTAAAATGTAATATTTTTTTTTTTTTTAAATTTCAAAATATAACAATTAGCAAGTACCTAATACAAATTTATTCATTTCAAAAATAAAAAATATTAAAACACTTAAAAATCTCAAAGGTAGATTTTTAAAACTATTTTAATAGTCTCTTGAAACAGTATTTTTTTTAACTTTTTAGAATATATTAAGTATTAACTCTTAAATACAAAATAACAAAGAACTAATACAATGTATATATTCATATATATTCTTCATATCATTAAAGTATAATGTCTAAACACACTGTGTTTATCCTAATTTCCGAATTAGCATAAAGTATAATTTATTAATAACCTTCAAAACTTGCATTATAATTTTAGATTATGAAAATGAAAAATCTACTACATCGGCACCACAAATCACCGGTGGATTAGTGTTCTCAACAACTTCTGCGCCATTTGATTGCCGAGTCAACGAGGAAGTTTACAGAGATGGAGAGTCTATTGCGATGGTCTCAGAAAAACCTTGCGAACATTGTTATTGCATGAGAGGTGATATTGTGTGTGCTGTCCAAGATTGCGGTGAACCACTTAGAGGAAAAGATTGTACTCCAGAAACACCACCCACTGGTCAATGCTGTCCTACTTCATATCAATGCGGTATGATTATTATTATAAAAAAAAATGAATAAATAAACGTGTATTTATTTGAACCATATTATATTTTATAGCAAATGAAACAATTAATTCAGAGTATATAACAACATTACAACCAGCTTCTCAAAGTGATTCAGATGAAAATGAAGCTGAAAAATATCCTTCAAATGAAGATGTTTATGATAAACTGGGAGAGCACCAACCAAGCCATGAAGATGATCCAAATAATGTAAATTCTGATCATATATATACTACATTAACTTATAATAATGATATTTCATCGACTGAAACATCAGCCCAAATAACCAACAAAGATGAAGAAATTCCAAATTCTGTCCCTGACAACAATCATATTGTAATAGGTGAACCAAATATTTTACCTGAAAGTGATAGTGCAAATAAAATAGATGAAGAAAATAAACAAGACCTTCCAAATATTAAACCAGAAATAATAAATCAGGTTCCTGTTAGTACAGAATCTGGTCAAACCAAGTATGAAAGTACGGATAAGCCTATAGAAACTATATTAGCAGATGAAGTACAGCCAACACAGTCACCTAATCCTTCATTAAATGATGATTCAGTTAGTCCTACTATCCACACACCATCTGAAGAAAACAATAATATTAATGCCAATGACGAACATTTTTATAATGAAAATCCCGCTAAAAATCCAAGTCAAGGCGATGTTACATCCCATTTACCAGTAATATCAACAGAAAATTACATAGAAAGCGATACACACAGTTCTAATCTCCAAGATAACCCACAAGTAGGAATTCAGCAACAAACTGATACTCCTTCTGTAGCTGAAAAAGAGCCGGTTAAATCTAGTAATGATGAGCAAATACCAAAAGAGCATAAAAATACAAATCAACAAACTGAAACAATATCCAATGAAAATCAAGACCCTCTAAAGCAAAGTACTGAAGAAAGTACTAATAATTATACAGATGAAAACAAAATTCAAACAAATTCACCAATAAATGAAAATATTGAACAAACGACACTAAAATTAACTCAAGATAACACCGAAAAAACTCCTTTAGAAGGCTTAAATATTCAGACTGATACAGCATCAAATATTGAACAAGACTCTCCAGATCAGAGTAACCAGGGTACTCAAATTTCACAAGAAGATCTTTCACAAACTGAAAATCCATTAAATATAGGTCAAAATCAACTAAATAATAATAAAGCTCAAACAGAAAGTGAATTATCGACTGAAATTTCAAAAGTAGAAAACGAACCTATTGAACAAAACAACTTACCAGTAGGAATAAAACCACAGGCTGAAACTCAACCTGAATCTCAAAATACACCCACAGAACAAAATCAAGATAGTCCTCAAGCAGAAAATGTATCACCAACTGAAATTCCAAAAGTAGAAAATGAACCCACTGAACAAAACAACTTACAAGTAGAAAATACACCACAGGGTGAAACTCAACATGAATCAGAAAATATACCTACAGAACAAAATCAAGATAGTCCACAAGTAGAAAATGTATCATCTACTGAAATTCCCAAAATAGAAAATCAAAATAGTCCTCAAGAAGAAAATTTATCACCAACTGAAATTTCAAATGTAGAAAATGAACCCATTGAACAAAATAATTTACCAGTAGAAAACAAACCACAGGATGAAACTCAACCTGAATCAGAAAATGTACCCACAGAACAAAATCAAGATAGTCCACAAGTAGAAAATGTATCATCTACTGAAATTCCTAAAATCGAAAATCAAAATAGTCCTCAAGAAGAAAATATATCACCAACTGAAATTTCAAATGTAGAAAATGAACCCATTGAACAAAATAACTTACCAGTAGAAAACAAACCACTGGCTGAAACTCAACCCGAATCAGAAAATATACCCACAGAACAAAATCAAGATAGTCCACAAGTAGAAAATGTATCATCTACTGAAATTCCTAAAATCGAAAATCAAAGTAGTCCTCAAGAAGAAAATATATCACCAACTGAAATTCCAAAAGTAGAAAATGAACCAACAGAACAAAATAATTTAGCAACAGAAAATAAACCACAGGATGAAACCCGACCTGAATCAGAAAACAAACCTACAGAACAAAATCAAGATAGTCCACAAGTAGAAAATATATCACCAACCGAAATTCCTAAAAAAGAAAATGAAATCACTGAACAAAATAAACCACTAGTAGAAAACAATCCAGAATTTGATAATCAACCTGAATTTCAACAAACCTCTAATGAACAAAATCAAGATAATCTACAAGTAGAAAATATATCTCCGACAGAAGTTACTAAATTAGAAAGTGAACCGGTAGAACAAAATATACCTCTAGTGGAAAACAACTCCCAATCTGAAGTTCAACCAGAATCTCAAAATACACCAACAGAACAAAATCAGGATAACCAGCAAGTAGATAATTTAATAACTGAAATTCCTAAAATAGAAAATGAATCCATAGTCCAAAATAAACCTCTAGTAGATAGCAACCCAAATGTCGAAAATCAACCTGAATTCCAACAAACATCCACCGAACAAAATCAAGATAGTGCAAAGGTAGAAAATGTATCTTCCACTGAAATTCCTATAGTAGAAAATGAACCGATAGAACTAAATAAGCCTTTAGCGGAAAGCAACTCACAATCTGAAAATCAACCAGAATCTCAAAATACACCCACAGAACAAAATCAGTATAGTACTCAATTAGAAAATAAATCGCCCACTGAAATTCCAAAATTAGAAAATGAACCCACCGAACAAAATAAACCTCTACTGGAATTAAGCCCACAAACTGAAAATGAATCCGAATCAAATGAGAAACCTGTAGAGCTAAATAATCAAGATAGCCCTCTATCAGAAAATGTATCGCCAACTGAAATTCCTAAAGTAGAAAATGATTCGACTGAAAAAGATAATCCTCTAGTGGAAAACAGTCCACAAAATGAAAATTCACCTGAGTCGCAAAAAACACCCACAGAACAAAACATTGTACAAATAGAAAATGTATCATCAACTGATATTCCATTTAAACAAAATGATCCACAATCAGAAAATATACTACCACAGAATATTCCAAACAAACCAGAAAACGATGTATCAACAGAACAACCTAATGAAGATAATATATATGTGGTGTCTCCAACTTCACCGCCTCTGTTTTCAGAAAACCAAGTCAAAGGCGAGGAGTCTACTTCAATTATTAATGAAAATGATAATAATGACAAGTACTCTTCAACAGAAAATAATATAGCTGCTGAAAACCTAACACCATCAGCTGATGAAAATACATCGTCTGCTGAAAATATAAACACAAATAATTTTTCGCCTATAAGTTCAACTGAAATTCCTCCAGGAAATAATAACAAATCGCCGCAAATAAACGATGAAAATAAAGAACATTTAACTGAAACAAAACCAATTCAAAACGACATGAACAATGGTGTATCTAATGATGTAACCAGTAGTCCAGTTGATTCCCATGAACAAGGATCAATTAGTGATGAACATAATGACAATAAATTTGAATCAAATAAACCTGAGAATTCGGAAGTGGTACTTATACCAACAACTGAAAATAACTATGCCATTAATTCAGAAACAACAAGTCAAGGTTTATTGGTAGACGGGTTTTCTTCTCAAGAAAATCAACCAACGGACAAGCATCCTATAGGTGGAGAAAATCTAGGTATACCAAATTCTGATTTAACAACTTCTCAAACGGAAACTCCGGTAGAAACAGAAGTATCAACAAATGAATATCCACCATCAGTAGACGAAAATGTAAATTATGTTACTACATCTTTACCGCAACAACAAATAGCTGACACTCCAGTAAAACCTGATACCACTAATCCTAGTGAATCTATTGAAACGAGTGGAGTCCAACATTTTGATGACATTATCAAACCAACTGAATCTCCTATATTGGATACCAGTAACATCGAACAATCTATTCCCACGCAAATTCCAGAACAAAACAACGAATTTGAAAGTGCCACGTCCCATGAACAACCCCAACACAATACTATTAACACGATTGTTGATCAAACATCAGTATACCCAGACATTTCGTCTGATGATAAAAACAATTTGAATGTTAATACTGAATCAAACCAAAATAACGAAGAAAATGTTACTCCATTATCAAACATAATAAATACCAATATAAATGTGCAACATTCTGATGAAAAACCCATTCAAAATACAAACAATTACGTTTCAGTTGAAATTGAAAGCACGCCAGTTTCACCGTCAGAACAAGATAATCAAGAAAATTTAGTAACGACTAATAACTATGTTGAAGTACCATTAGAAGTGTCGACTACAAACACCCCTGTAAGTCAAGCAGATGGAAACGAAGCGAGTTTGTCCGTAAATCCTTCTAATAATATCGAAACAAACGTGGGCAGTGATCAACAAGCAAATATTGTTCCACTACCAAGTATAAACTCTGATGAGACATCAACTCAATACAACGCAGATGATATTTCATCAAATAGTCCTATACAAAACTCTCCAAATACGAATGTTAACAATAATGAAGAAGCAAGTACCAACGTTCCCTCTCATTCAGAAATTCCTAATGAGATAAATCAAGTAGTTAATCAAGATTCAACTACTGAATTTGAAATATATGGTACTCAATTGCCAACCGAACCAAATATATTAATCGTGGATTCAAACAAGACACCCGAAAACGATGCAACTGTAGAAGTCATTACAGACTTGCCAGAACATACTAAAGGTTCAGAAATAAATGCTAATGAACTTGTTAATGAAAACTCATCAGATAATCCACAGAATGTTGAACCACCGTTTGTATCAAAAAAACCAGATTATGTTATTGATATTACAACATATACTACTAGTGAATCAACAAATAATGTACCCGAAACAATCAATACAGAAAACCAAGTCAATCCCGTAAATGAAGACATTACAGCAATAACTAATAATATTAATAAAATTGATGACGTAACAACAGAATTATACGAAAATGGCCAACCTGGAGTACCTGGGGAGGGAAATTGTTTAATCGACTTTGTTACTTATGCTCATAAAGCTGAAGTGCCTAAAATTAACCCGTGCCATGAAAAATGCGAATGTTTAAATAGTATAGTTACATGTACTTCTGTAAACTGTCCACCAGCACCACCCCAGCATAGAAATTGTATACCTTTACATCCAGGAAACGAGTCATGGTGTTGCCCAACTTACATGTGTGGTAAGTAATTGTTTAAAAATAAATCACAATGAAATTATTTATTTATTTTTAAATTTCAATATAAATTCAATAGATCAATATTTAATCACAAAATCTAATAACAAAAAAAAAATTGATATATATATTGTATTATTATTATTTTACAGAAGGAGGTATCGAAGGATTAATCACTGATAATCAACCTGGCTCTCCACATTTAATATCAAGTGTAGTAATAGAAGATAAACCCGGTGAAGAAAATGATGAAAAAACGCCTATAGATGAAGAAGTTTCAAGTACATATAGTCCTCAAAGTGCATCAGAATTCAATACTTTAGCCCCAATAGAAACTGATACGAGCACTAATGTAAATTTACAAGATTCTATTGGTGTAACTGAACTTTCTACACAAACTGAAATTCCTAGTGAACATGATTCTGCATCTACGGATGATAAAACCAATACACCGATAACCATTGCTAATCATGATACAATAGGCAACGAAAGTGATAAACCAGTAGAAAGTGACCAATCATCAGAAAGTGAAAAATTAGGAGGTGGTGATAAACCAATCAAGAATGATCAGATATCAGAAAATGAAAGACCCGTTTATACCACTGATAAGACAGAAGAAATTAATCATTCATCAGAAAGTGTAAGCCCAGAGCAAAATAGCAAGCCAACTGAAATTGACCAATCGACACAAAATCCAGAAAACCCAATAGATTTTTCTGAAGCTGATTTCACAACGGTTTCTTATGTAACGCCTTTAAAAACAGTAACAAACAAACCGGATACGTCAAATGAAGAACCGAATACGTTATCGAATACAGCAAACCAATCTCAAGACTATCCAGTACCATCAAGTGAAGTACCAAATTATGAATCAACAATGACAAATATACTTCCAACCAGTGATCAAAACCAACCAGAACCAAATACAGAATTGGATGACTCTATTACAGCAACTACATTTAAACCTAACGATTCGATATTAAATCAATCAGCGGACGACAATAAATCAGGAGTCAGCAAGCCAACTGTCGACGAAGAGTCCAATACGAAACTTGATAATTATGTAACAGAATTACCTGAAAGCGATGTTAATCCCGCAGAAGTAACTCAAACTCCCACCATTGAACTTTCGCCCATTCAAAATAATCCCAATGGTTTAAGACCATCAAGTATCGATGATATAATTTCTTCAGTTAATATGGTTAAAGACTCGGTTAAAAATTCGCTGGAGACTTCGTCGAAACCAACCGAACTTGACTATCAGACTGAACGACAAACTACTGTGAGCAGTGTAAGCCTTACTCCAGAATTAGGAACTGATATAGTTGATGACAAATTAACCGAAAATTCTATGGTAACAGAATTACCAGACAAAGTAGCAGCTACTCAAATTCCAATCAAAACTCCATCAGAAAACGCGGACCAAGGCGTATCAACCGATTCACCATTATACGTCCCAATTAAAGAAGAAATTCCCATCAGTCCATATGCAGAAAATGCAAACGCAAACCTACCCGCAGAAATAGTTTCTGATATAACTCCAGAAGTTACAACACAAAACTTACCAAATTCTGCCGAACAAGATTTGACAAGTAACACTCCTGAAATTTCTAGTGATTCAGTTCCACCTCAAGTAAATATCGAATCCAATACTAACTTACCCGATGTGGTGGTTAATGACAAATCACCCGAAGTCATAACACAAGTATCACCATCATTGATACAACAAGAAGTGTTCACAGATAATACAGTAAACAAACCCGCAGAATCAGAAATACATAACACGGAAAGCCCAATTTCAACTAATTTAGAAGTAAATGCCGTTAATACAAAAGTGGAAGGAGTCTCGGTACAAGCTGTAACTAATGAACCATCGACTGATTTACCCATTATTGCTACTTCAGATAATGACAAAAAGTTTGGAGAACCAAGCAGTTCACCGACGCTGTCTATTCCAGTGAGCCAAGAGGATAATAAACATCCTCAGGAATCTGGTGATGTGGTACCGATTCCGTTCGATACGGAGAAGCCTTCAATAATACCTTCTTCGAGTACTCCACCCACGCCTCATAAACCATCGTACACGCCAATCCCACAATCAACATGGACTCAAAAACCATTCCACCATGATAGTACTTCCGAAGCTCCACAACCCGACCAAGGATTCCCAGACGAGTACGATGACGAAAATGAAGCTGCTTACGGACCGGGAACTTGCAGGTAAATTATATAATTTTTATTAAAATTAAAAAGTATAAAAATTATATTAATCGACATTTTTTATTCTTACTTAAAACAGATACGGCGGCAAAATATACGTTTCAGCTCAACAAGTACCCAGGGACGACCCGTGCGATTTCTGTTTCTGTTTCCGAGGTGACATAATCTGTTTGCAACAAAGCTGTCCACCGCCCATATTCGGATGCTACCAGGAGAACATTAACGGTTTCTGTTGTCCGAGATATGAATGTCCCGTTGCTCAGGCCACATCTGTCAACGTGACAACCACTACCACTACGACCACAACTATGGTGCCACCACATTTCTTTGCCAACGCTTACAGAGGAGCAGCTAGGCGAACCGGTTGTCTGATCCACGGACACGCTTACAGAGTGGGCGAAGACGTAGGAATTGCTTCGGGTCCATGTCTCGAGTGCATGTAAGTATACCAATATGTTCGTTTATTTTTTTCTACGTATTCTACTTATTTCACGAGAAGATAAATACGTACAAACCAAAACTAGTTAATCTCCACCACAATAATACTTGCCGCTATATGGAACAGGTTTTCCTAAAAGTGAACAATTATGCGTGGAATAATATCGTTCCCTGGTGAAATAAAGTATAATCTGGCATCAAACCGTTTTCTAAATTGATGCACACTTCCCGAACGAATTATCAATTTTTATTTTTTGCAGATGTGGTGCTGATGGAAAAATGAAATGCGATCCTAAGCCTTGCAGTCCAGAGCCTTTACTCAGAAAAATGATGGCCGAAGCGGTTGATGAAGAAAGGAGAAGGTGAATAAAAATATTCAACGACAAAGTGCCAAATACCACAGTTAACGAAAATACGAGCAACGAGAACCAAAAGTAGACCGTCAATTATTTTATTTTTTATTTTTTACTTTTTTTTTTAAACCACAATTATAAAATGTCAATTTTTACGGCATTGCGTTGCTCAATAAAAAAATACCATCAATATACGAAGAAAAAAAAGACAAACATGGTATGCCATCATGAAAACATTGGAGACTGGTTCTAATGAGTATTTTATTTATTACTTTTAGTTTATTTAAATATAGGTTAGTTATTTATTGTACGGCATTTAGAAGGACGTTAATTTATTAACATTTATTTTTCATAACTAAACTAAATTTATTGAAATTATATGAATAGGAAATTATGTATATAAATACATGGGAGTAATACATCACTTATTGCTAAACAATCCAAACGGGTATTTTATACTTTTATACGGTTTTAATACTTTTTACGGTATTTTCTTTTACTATTGAATAAACCGTCCATATATAATAATGATTCCGAATTGTTTACAATAGTTATATTGTAATGCATACATAACACACTGCTGCCATTTACTCGTATTTTATAAGAATTTTTTAAAAATATTTTCCCTATAGTAGTTCGTTTTAACCAAGCCCAATCCAGTGCTCATGGGCTCCATGAAAAAATTTATTAAAATGCCGGATTTTTATCTGCGTCGTTTAACAGTCAGAAGTCAATATCCGTAGACGTTAATAATAAAAATTTTAAAAATAATATAAAATTCATAACAAAACAATTTTTTGAAAATGTCTTCTGACTCTCGAACATGCAGATAAACCAAAACGGATAACATGTAAATATTATATTGTTCATAAGTTTAGATGTATAATTTAATATAATTAGGCCAGAAAAATTGTCTACTTAATAAAAAAAATGTGTACTCAAACCACTTATTGCCAAATTATATGAAGAAATATATGTTTAGATCATATTTTTTTTAATTATAATTTTTTTTTTTTTTACTACTGTTTAAATTTAATTGTACTTTTATACATAGTACTGTGTGTTTTATTGTGAATAATTTTTTACTGACGTTTTGTGATACGAGATTATAATATTAATATTACCTACAATTGTATTTTTTATTTATTTTTTTTCTTAAAATTGATTTCTAACGCCTTGTACTTATTGTTTAAATATTATACAATATACTGATGTCTGTGAAAATCTTAATACATTTTTACAAACGTACGATACACTATTATTCTGTTTCAACCTGTGATAAACTGTATTCGATAATTAATTTTTAAAAACCTATATAACCCAAATTATATAAAAAAAAATAACAGAATAATATACCTACAACATTTTGGTTGTATGTAATCTGTTTATAATAATAGTAAAAACTCTACGAATAAAAAGTATTTCCTCTTTTTGGCTATAGGTAGGTACATAATTTTCAAATAGTAAGTTAGAGATCAATATTTTTCCAAATTTATCACAATATCCGCTATTTTAAAAAAAAATTTATTTCGTTCTAACTAAAACGAGTATAGGTAAATTATAGGTGCGACCAAAATAATAAGCACACTTATTCGTATTTAATTTAACCTGTTACCTACCCGAGTGGTATCTATTTCACAGGAAATCGGGGCCGGATACCTACTTTCAATTGGATTTGCGACGTTCACAAGCGATGTAGTCGAAAAGTGTAAAAAAATGGTATTATGGATTTTGTGTATATCATACTTGCTATGTACGCATATACCTACCCAGCGACAGCACAAGAGGAGGGGGGCAAAGTGTGCCAATGAACCAGGCGCCGCAAAATTAGAAAATAGATGATTTCTTAAGAAATTTTTGAATAAGATTTTTTTTTCCGTGATTATTTTCCCTTTTTGGAATGGAATCAATTTACTCTATAAGGACCCCGCAGAAATGGTGAATTACAATTTTTTTTTTTTTTTTTTTGCTTAAGCAAAATATATCTTGCAACAGGCCTTGCAAATAAATTTTTGCACCGGCACAGCACATACCACAAAGGTAACCACAGATTTTATACTTATTGATTAGTGATTATACAATATTATATAGCCTATGTATATGTGAGATTCGATATTTTGATTTCTACACAACAGTATAATTTTTCAAGTTTTAACATGTGTAGGTATTGCAATAATAATATAATAGGTATAAAATATAAAAGTATAAATAAACAAATTATCTAGATTCAATGCCAAAAAAAGTATTTAAATATCTACTATTGGTATTCAAATACAAAAAAGAATATTTATATATAATACCAATTATAGTCAAATAGGTACCTACTTTTGAACTCTATACACATTTATAACCAAGGCTGGGCAAGTCAACGATATTTTTGTAACTCGTTAAGCTAAGTTAATTGAAAATAATATAAGTCAAGTTAAGTTAAAAGTTACTCATATATTTTTATTAACTTTTAAAGTTAAAAGTTAATTTTTAAAAAAAAGTAACTTAACTTAGTTGAAATTTAAAATATCCTAATTAGGAAAAAAGGTCAATATACCTATATATCGTAAAAAGGTAAAAAAAGGATGGTTATTCTTTACGCTCAAAAAAACTACTGGGGACTTCTCTGCCTGAAAAAGTGTATAAATGTAAAAATAAAAATACAACACGTCATTTTAAAACCCGTGCATAAATAAGAAATCAGAAAATAACTCCTAACTGCCAAGATGCCTACATTATTGTTTGATTCACAGTATTCACACTAATGTAGTATAAAATAAGCAGTATGTATCACTTCAATATAATATTTTCTATACTGGATAGACATAAATACCAGCCTCCATGTAGTTAAAAAGATCAGGCTCAGCCCAATATTCGTGAACGGCCAACGTCGCGGCGTGCACGTGAGTGGTGCATAGATTCTTATCGATTTCGTACATGCTATTGTTGTAGGTACCTATTAAAATTGCGTAAAGTACCGAAAAATAAAATCCTCATTCAAAAATTTGCATTGTTCTTCGGGCAAAATTTAACTTAATTTAGATACTTTTGTATAATGTTAACTTGAAGTTAACACATTCATTTTAATAAAAATTTCACTTATTAAATTAAAAGTTAATCTGAAAAAAAGTAACGCGTTAAGTAACTTAATTAAAATTAACTTAACTTTTTAACTTAATTTTAACTTTTAACTCGTTAATGCCCAGCCTTGTTTATAACTCTATTATTAATATTTTTATACAACTATTAATTGCTACAATACAATTTGTATAATTTGTATACAAGTTATATCCATCTGTTCTAATATTTACATCAGAAAATATATCACATTTAAAAAGTAATAAGGACATGTGTTCAAATATATACTTTTATAGGTATTTAATTAATATATGATAATCAAAAATATGTAGGTATATATATTTGTATATCCAATAATAAAAATCAATATGTATGTTCACAAAAAAATGGAACTTCTTCTGGAATTTTTGAAACAAGCTCAACACAGCAGACAGTGGCGGCCTGGCTACATTTTACTTAGTCGGCAAACTTACAAAAATACGAAGAAGAAAAGGTAGGTATCTATAAACAATAATTTTTATTTCAGGCATCAAATTCGTCCGACCATCAAAAATTGTTTCCGGAATTTAGTCAAGGATGCTAGTTCAAGTACCATATACTTGAACACGATTAACTGATGTTATATCTGGCTCTTGAGTATCTTCTTTGAGATTCTAAAAAATGTGCAAAAACGTAGTGTTTATTCAGAGATATATTCATTTATTTATTTATTTATTTTTTTTTTTTTACGGGCGTGAGCCCAACTTATACAAAAGCGTAGGTATACGTAAGCATAGGTATAAAAAACCAAATAAAACAAAACAAAACAAAACAAAAACAAATATTACATAAAAATTAAAATTTAGACAAAAAAAAAAGAAAAGAAAAAAGAAAATGCTAGGCTAAGAGAGAAATGACGGAGTCTCATTGGCAAACCTCATTATCCTTGTTACGGGTTCATTGAGTAAATAATTTGTTGAACAGTAAGGTGTGACAAAACTAGAATTATTGCGGGTGTTTGGTATAGGTACTTTAAAGTTTATTAGCTGAAGAAGAGAAGAAGAATCAACGGAACCAGAAAGAAATTTATTGAGGAAAAAAATATTATGAGATAGACGACGGTCAGATAAAGAAGAAAGATTTAATATTTGAAGGACAGGGGTGTAATCGTGAGGAGGGCAGTTTATTTTCAGAATATATTTAATAAGACCAAGAAACTTCCGTTGGACATGTTCTTAAAAGTTCTGGTTCTTCTGTACACATAGAAAATATTGATTTCAATTCAATTGGTCTCAAGCAGTCATCTCTATCTTTATCGCGAGTCTGAAATAAGAGACAAAAAGTGTTCACATTTTTTTATAATAGTATGCTCATTAATTTTTTACAATATGCAGATTACACGAAAATAATTACCCTTCGCTATACCCTTGATTATATTTTACAAATTGTTAACTTATGCATTTTTAAAGATATTAAAATAAATAAAATTGTAGGTAAGTATATGTGAAATTATTAAAAATTGACCTTTCATCAGCTCACAGAAACTTTTAATTATATATTTTGAACTACTTGGGACATTAAATTTGATATGCCGGAACTAAAATATTTAAATATCTTGAAGTTTCTAACAAAAATATATGCTCTACATTAGATTATCAACATGGAAAATAACAAATTTAAATATTTGTAACTATGTTAATAGTTACTTTATAATATGTACTTCCTTAATTTGAACCTTTTAGGTTTCTAAACATAAGTCTGTATGTCCATCTATTCATAGTTTCTAGATTCTAGTACATAGATAAAAGTTTGTTGATTTGGTTACCAAGGAGATAGATATTTTTTTGTTTTACAATACTTCTATTACAAATAGTTACGATGAACCTTGTTGAATTAGTTACTAGGGAGATTATTATTATTATTATTATTATTTGTTTAGTTTTCTACACATATGTTATAGTAAATTAATAAATTGTTTTTATACATTTATTATATTATAACAAATTATTAAGTGATTATTAAAACCAAGTGTTTATTCAGATATATTCATAAAATAGTCACGTCATACTTGCATCAGTTTTTGTAGTTTTGACATGCCGTTTGCATATTGTTGACTAATCACTTCCCTTGCTCCCAAATACATGACAAATATATACTGACCGTTGAGACTGTTTCTTCTGCAGATCAATTTTCTTACTTCTTGTAACTGTAGAAACGAATTCAAAAAATAATAAATAAATAATATATTTTTTGAATTTGTCTTTAACCTTGAACTCCTGAAAGTTGATTTTCTGGTTTCATGCCATACCCTAACGTAGCCAAATATGCTAATGTAGTGTCGGCTTAAATCAGCTTAAAAAAATCTGCATGTATCCTACTCCAAACTTCACCAGTATTTTGCCAATGTGACAAAGTATAGTCTTTACCTTTATAATTATGTACTTGGCAAGCCTCACATTCACCAATTTTTATTTCAATGTCTCTATCCAACCCAGGCCACCAAATATCACTCCGAGCTTTCATTTTAGATCTTACTATTCCCGGATGTTGGTCATGAAGTAATTCTAGGACTTCTTCTAGTAGACTATTAGGTATAACATTTCTATTTCCCCAAGTTATATATTTGCCTTCCACACTCAATCCAAATCTTCTTTTGAAATAAGGTTTTAGCTCCTCTCCAACTGGTGAGTTTGGCCTGCCATAACGTACAATATTAATAACCTTTAATAACAACTGGTCTCATTCCCAACGTCCTCTGCTGAAAGAGGTAGTTCCTTATTCTCAGAAAACAAACAAAAGCTTCCAACATCAATCTCTGTTTCCTCATTATTCTCCACTGGCACTCTAGACAAACCATCCACATTTGAAATTTCACTACCTTTCTTGTAACAGATGTTGTAATTATAAGCAGAAAGTATAACTGCATACCTCTGTAACCTTGAATGTGCCAATGTTGGAATATTACTATTGTGACCCAAGATAGCTTTAAGAGGTTGGTGATCAGTGACCAAGGTAAATTTGTGTCCATAGATATATTTATGGAATTTTTTTACAGCAAAAATCAAAGCTAATGCTTCCTTGTGGGTTTGGGCATAATTTTGATTTACAAGGTTTGAGAACAAAATCATACGGGCCTCTCAACCCCTTCAACTTTCTGACTCAAAACAGCCCCTAACCCATATAATGATGTATCTACAGACAAAATTATTTCATATGCTGGATTAAACAACATTAAGGTCTTACTGCTAATCAACAAATTTTTACTTTTTTTAAAAGTTTCGTCACACACATTATTCCAAACAAATTGCCTATTCTTTTTTAATAGCTAATAGAGGACATGAAGTTCTGTAGATAACTGTGGTAAAAACTTTGAATAGTAATTTAATAGCCCTAGGTATAACTTAAGTTCAGTTACATTTGTCGGGGTTTTAGCTATTGTTATGGATTTATCTTTTACTGGTTCTACCCGATTTTCTCCTGTGACCTAGAAATTCGATGTTTTGTTTAAAAAACTTGCATTTATCTATATTCACTCAGATATTGTAATTACTTAATTTCTCGAGTACCAGTTGGACATTTAACATACATTCTTCTAAATCTTTTCCACCGATAATCACATCATTGATGTAAACACTCACTCTTTTCATGTTACCTAACACTTTTTCCATGGCACATTGAAAAATTGCTGGTACACTAGAAACTCCATAAGGAAGGCGAGTAAAATTAAATAAACCTTTATGTGCATTTATAGTTAAAAGATGCTGAGACTTAGTATGCACAGGTAACTGTAGATATACATTGCTTAGATCTAACACTGTATAAATTTTTGACCCTGATAAATTGTAAAATACATCATCAAGCGTTGGTAGTGGATATTGATTTGGATTCAATGTTTTTTTTAAATCTACACAAATTCTAATTCCTCCACTTTTCTTGGGTACTACCACTATAGGGCTTGCAATTTCACTTTGTTTTTTAGGTATTAAAATACTTTCTACGACCATTTTATCAAGTTCTAAACTCACTGCATTCCTAATTGCATATGGTATCGCATATGGTTTATGAAAATATAGATTAGCATTATCTTTTAAAACTAACGACGCTTCTAATCCTTGTATACATTCACTTCTATCCTTTGAAAATACTTTAGGAAATTCTTTAGCATACTGATCAACTCTTTCTACCTCGTTTAGTAAATGTACAACTTCCACTGACTTACAACCAGTTAATATTTTTTTCCAATTTGGCATTAGTACACATAACCAGTCCCTACCTAAAAAAGGCTTAAAAGTACCCTTTGCTATAATTAATTTTAATTTTAATTTTATTATTTCTTTATCTTATGTTACATGCACTATTGCTTCACCGACCACTTCTAACATATCACCGGAGACACATTAAAATTTTTTTTTACAATTATTTAGTTTAATACCTTGCAGATTCTTACAATATGAATCAAATGACATTAACGATACTGATGCCCCGGTGTCAACTTCCATTACAAAATCTTTATTATTAATATTAATTTTAACAAGCATAGGGTTGTTTTCCTCTCCCTCAACTGCATTTACTTCTGCTATTTCCCTTAAACAGTTAATGCTTACTTGACTGATCATGTCTTATTGAGAATCTTCTTCTACTTTCCTTACACCAAATCCTTTGGAATGACAGATTGCTAATGTATGACCATTTTTTTTTACACTTGAAGCATTCCCAATCTTTGGCTGGACAATTCTTGACAGGATGATTCTTCCCGCAACGAAAACATAGGCCCAAGGTATTTTTTTTCCAAGTATCTTTGTTCCGTTCCACCTTTGACATGGCTCCATCATTTGATTTAAAATTGTTTTGAAAAGACGTTTTATTGACAGTCTCAGGATTTAGTTCTTTTGCTTTTTTAGATGTATATTCCATGTTCACAGCTATTTCACAAGCCTTAGCAAATGTCAGCTCTGCTGTTTCGGACATCAACTTTAACTGGATGTTATCATTACGTAAGCCGCACACAATGTTGTCCCATAAGGCATTGTCCAGAAAATCTCTGAATTCACAATTAACCGACATTTTCTTAAGTTTAATGATGAAATCGGAAATTAATTCATTTTCACTTTGGTGACATTTCCAAAAACGACATCTCTCGGCTATGACCGATTTGCAAGGTTTAAAATGCTTTAGGAGAGTCTCTTCTAAATATTTATATGATTTTTTACTAGGCTCCACTGGACACAGTAAGTATACCATACGCCACTGGTCCCAGATATGTTATAAACAATGCGACCTTTTTAGCATCAACGACATTATTAAAAATGAATAACTGTTCTAACCTTTCGCAATACGATTCAAAATCGTAATCCAGACTATACGGCTCAATAGAACCCGTAAAAACCGCCATTGACGTGATTGCAATCACTTGACGACACACGGTTTATAACTTTATCCGTTTTGATCTTCGTCGCCAATTTTATATCTTCAAAGAAAACTCCACCAGTTAAGTTTCTATAACACACTTCTTTATTTAATATATACAGATTAATTAGAAGATACATACAATTTACTTTAAATAATAAAACACATCACACATGTGGAAGAGTCAAACGACAAGACCAACGGTTCGTTCGTATGTCTGTAAAACAACACCGAACGCCGAGGAAGTCCGGACACAACATTTCTTATCATTTCTGATACCACGGTTATGGTATACAACACTTTTTCCCTCTAAAATTACTAGTTACATAGTTGACTTTCTGATTTCATGCTATACCCTAACCATGAACATTAGAGAAATTCTCCAATGTTCATGACCCTAACATAGCCAGATATGCTAATGTAGTGTCCGCTTCAATCAGTGTACAGTAAGACCAAAAAGACAGCCATCCTTGTGAAGTAATCCATCCCTAATGGTAATCCAAAAGAGTTAAAATATAATATTTTTAAATATTTAATTTATCGTGAGTCTGAAATATTAGCGAGACAAAAAGTGTTCACCTTTATGAGATAACTCAATGGTACAATATTTTTCTACTACCTACTACCTACTACCTCTATTAAAAAAAATATATATATATATATATTTCCAAATTTTATATGAATTAATTAATAATAAATGAAAAATTTTGAAATGAAAGTTCCAAATTCACAATTTTCTTATGCACGATTATTATTGTATACCTATTGTATACCTACCTACCTACCTACCTACTATAATAATTGAAAATATTTGTTTAAATGACACATTTAAATCACTATGGTTGGGTAAGTAGGTACATATAAGTTTTCTTGAATATCAGCAAAACGTCACACATCATAGTTCATGAATCATGTTTTTTTTTTTTTTATTGCCTCAACTGATTGAAAACAAACAACAAAGGTCGTAGGTACTGTAATGTCTTTGGATTATAAAATATAGGTTAAGTAAGATATACACAAAAATCTCTATTCTATGGTGTGTGTGTGTGTGTGTGAGTGAGCACGCTACAAAATGTAATGCATGTGCTCGTATGCTTTTTTGTACTTCATGAATATTTGTAACTCATTTAATTATGTAATAAATTAATAAATATCCCATTGTTATAATTGTATATTTTAATTAATGTATAATAACATTACATTGGCGACGAGAAGGAGCTAATACGAACCAGTCTAAGGTAACAATGAATTGCATAGGGCAAATAAACGAATTGAGGTTAAAGGAAGATGATTTGAACGTTTTGAACTATATGTCAATTTAAATGAAATAAATGTTCATAAGAAACAATTAATGTTCCTTACATTGTTGGGAAATGAGGGCTACTCTTTAGTACGGGACTTAAGTACGCCAAAGAAACCAACTGAAATAACATATAAGGAACTTAAGAATTTATTGTTAAACTACATTAATCCTAAACCAAATGTTATCACCGAGAGGTATAAATTTAAAGAACATAAACAAGGTGCAGACGAAACTATTATGCAATTCATGACATCATTAAAGAAAATGTCAGAGTTTTGCGAATTTGGTACGAGTCTTGAGAAGCATTACGTGATCAGGTCATTTGGGGAGTAAAAGACAGTAATATTAAAAAACGTCTTTTGTCAGAAAATACTCAAACATTAAAAAAATGTATGGAATTGAGTACAGCTATGGAGTTGGCTAGCAAGTATGTATCAACGTTGGAGCAACATGTGGACGTAAACTACTAAAAGGCATGTAAATGGAAGAAGACATAAAAAGAGTAACACCAAGAAAAATGGAGAGCCAAGTTCAATAAGTTTCAATTATCTACTAGCACATTAGAGGCAACTACAAGAGAAAAGAATGTTGTTTGTTTTTGCTGTGGAGGTAAAGGACACAAAAAACCAGATTGTAAGTATAAGACTTATAAATGTTCTGTTTGTTCAAAAGTAGGTCATTTGAATAAAGTTTGTAAAACTACAAGTAAAAATGTTAACGATTTAGAAGAATATGATTTGAATTTAAATCATTTTTTAGCTTAGAAACTGTTAATATTAATTATGTTAAACCTTTTTGTGTAGTACCTAATGTTAATGGTAGGATGATAGACTTCCAAATTGATACAGGGTCAGGAGTATCTATAATAAATGTTGAAGATTACACAAATTTAAAGTTGCAGGATAACAGTGCAATTGAGAGAACGTATATAAACCTTAAAGCATATAACAGTACTATTATAAAACCAATTGGTTTATTAAAAGTTAATGTAAAATTTAAAGATAAGTCTGAAATGTTAAAATTATATTTAGTACATAGAAACGGACCACCAATTGTTTTTGAGAGATTGGTTAATGAAATTAAACATACAAAGTTTAGTTGATATAAATTCCTTGTCACAGGTAAATAAGGAAAATGTGATATTAGCATTTCCTGCAGTATTCAAAAATGTTTTAGGTTGTTACGAACGTAAGGAATTTAGTTTAAGTCTTAGGGAAAATTCAAAACCTATCTTTTGTAAACCTAGGGTATTACCTTTTTCTTTAAAGCGGCCTTCACAATCTTTCCCACGTTCCGGGAACGTACAGACTTGCGCACGGACTTGAATCCGCGCAATCCTCTGACGCGCAAAGACTAGTGTCGAAATTGAGGCAAAATTCTTTCCCTCGTTACGTCCGTCCTTCGCGCAAAAAACGGTGTCCGACACTTTGGGACGCGTGATTGCGTGGTACGTGGCGTTTTCGAATTACCAACACTTTTCAACAGACTCTTGTGTTTTGGTAAATCATATTATCATATGTACTTATCATATTATTACTATATTATTAATATTAAAATTATTAAGGTTAATATAAAATAAAAGTGATGTTATTTTTATATTTAAATATTGACTTTAATTATATAAATTATAAATTTTAAGGTTTCTCGCAACTGGACAATCTTTTGAAGACCTTAAATTTAGTACTGGAATTTCTGCTCCATCATTAAGTTTAATTATTCCAGAAACATGCAAAGCAATTTTTGAAGTGCTGAAGGAAGAATATATGAAGGTTAGGTATAGGTATTATATGTATTATAGATTAGGTATTGTATATGTATATTTTTTTTTTTGCATTACTTACTAATAAATATGTATCTAGTAGTAAGCTACAGTATAAATATTACTATGTATTATGTACTTATAATATAATGTATTATATATACTTACTACCTAGATATTTATAAATTAAAGAAAAATTATCAATAATATTTTACCATAAGGATTATTGTACCTATATGACTAATCTTCTTTTATATGATAAATTAGAAAAGGCAGAGATGAGAATATTAAGATGGATGAATGGAGTGACTAAAGAGGACACAATAAGAAATTAATATATAAGGGATAATATAGGAGTGGCTACAATAGTAGACAAAATAGATTGATAAAAAATATAAAATAGTTTAGAGAGAGAGTGAAGGAAAAGTTGATTAGATAATAATAGTTAGGTAGGTACATAATAAAAACATGGAAACATTTTTAAAAATCAATAGCTATTATAGTTTTTATTTTATAAGTAGATAACTTATAAATAGGTAATCTAATTAGGTAGGTACATAAAAACAACTAGCTCGCTCGCTCCGCTAATAATCCAAAATAAAGGTAGGCAGTAAATAGGAAATAACTATTATAATTATTAATATAATAAATATATTAATTATTATAAATGTAATGTCTTTGGATGTATATAATTTTAAGGTTATACGCACAATACAATACAATGTAATGTAATGATGATCTATGTTTTTTATATAAATATGTTGTTTTGTTACGTTGTAACTGCACGTACACTGCACGACTCATTAAAATTAAAATGTTAATAAAAATATCTTAATTTAATTACATAAATAAAAATGTGTTCTTTATTAGTTCCGATAGTGAAGAACATAACAATAAATATATATATATAAAATTTAAAAAATTAATTAATTATGTATTAATATAATAAATAACAAATATATTAAGTTTTGAAACTTAGAATATACTGAGTACATTTATTTGTAAAATAATCAAACTTTGGTAAGAAAAAAAAAATTAAACCTTTATTTTTAACTTGAAACATAGCGTATATACTATAATATGCTAAATAACACTTGGTTCTGACTTAAAATATTATGTTTAAAAATATAGGTATGTATATAAATATACAATTACCCATCAAATTGTGTAGGTAGTTAATTTAATATAAAATAAATATAATAAAATTATATTTCTATGTTAAGATATGAATCATTTGTGTGCGTATCTTAAGTTGAATGTTGGCTATCTGATGGAATTTGTTGAGTATTATAATGCAGTTGATGTGGTGGTGTACTATTATTCATATAGTGTGGTAGTGTCTGTGCTGGTTAGAGTCAATGTGGTGTTAGCTGCAGGTTGATATGAGAATGAAGGTAGATGAGAGAAATGAGGTTCTAAACATTTCTTATCACATACATTTGTGTCATCTGTCAATGTTTTATGTAAACCTCTACGTAGAACTGCATTTATTAATGATTCTGCATAAACCATTTGAACAGGATCCATTCTTTCTAACTTCTTGGCCATAGTAATACCGATCGCATCACACTAACATCAACATTACTTTGAGTTTTTAAAGGAGCAGTGCACACTTTCATGAACTCCATTTGAGTATCAGCTATTTTCATTTTTTTTTTTTGCCTGGGCGAATTGTTGAAGATGTCATAAACATACCACTCTAAAAACAATCAAGAATAATTATTAATAATATTAATTTTGGCTAAATATAAACTAAGTACTTTATTTATTTTTCAGTTCCCTACTACAAAAGAAGAATGGATAAAAGTGGCCAAAGATTTCCAAGATAGATGGCAGTTTGTTAATTGTGGAGGATCAATGGATGGCAAGCACATATAAATTATTCCACCAGCAAAAACTGGATCAACATAATATTATAATTATAAAAATTTCCACAGCATTGTTTTAATTGCTTTAGTAAACTCTAACTATGAGTTTATTTATGTTGATGTGGGAAAAAATGGTAGAATCTCTGATGGAGGTCTTTTGAAGTACACAGAGTTTTATAGAAAATTAAAAGTTAAGCAATTAAATTTGTCAGATAATAATGAAACTGTAAATAATCTAAATTATGTTTTTCTTGGCGATGAGGCATTTTCGTTGGATGAACATTTTTTAAAACCGTATGCTCAGAAAGAATTAGATTTTGAAAAACGGATTTTCAATTACCGATTGTTTAGAGCTCGAAATGTGGTTGGAATTATTTCTTCAAGATTTCGTATTTTGCATACACCTATTCACATGCAGCCAAAAAATATATCTTATGTTATACTAGCCATTTGTGTTTTGCACAACTTTTTACAAAGAAGATGCAATACATATATATTACCAACCACACTTGATAGAGTGGATACCGATACTTATGAAGAACACCGTGGTGTTTGGAGGATCAATACAGTGGAATTAGTTGGTATACAGCGAGCCAATACACAAAATGTGTGTACTGAAACTAAACTAAACAGAGATAATTATAAATCATTTTTTAATACTGAAGGAAGAGTTCAATGGCAAGAGATATGATTAGAACTGGAAGAGCTTAATATTACATTATATATTTTTTTTATGTTTCAGAAGTAATATATTATAATGTATACTAGATAATATATAGGTACTATAATATATTATAATATGTGATAATTAAATCTAATGGTATTAATTTCTAAACATTTATAATATAAATATTTAAATATTAATTATAATATTACCTTATTTTGTTGTTGTTCCTCACATGAAATTGCATCAGCTTGTTCTATGTCTGTGATTAAATTATTTGATTCGTTAACATCATAATTAATATGTTCATCAACAATGTCAGAACATTTATTTTCGCCCAAATTTGAAATGCTGTCGGTGGGTATTTCTTGATCTTTAGTAAACATCAATAATTCTTAATACCAGAGTGTGGGTGTATAAATATTATCTGGCGATGTACCACTACGTTGACTTTCGATTACTTTTTTCATTTCTTTTCTAAACGAAAATAACATATTATGAATATATATTATATTTTTGTTAGTTCGGACGTGGATTTCAATGTAATTTAATTGTATATAAAATAATATAATAATTTCCTAAAAAATGAAGGCAAAGAAAAATATATAAGTACCTATTCCAATATTTTATTAGTGTAATATAATTTTAAATTTAATAATATACGTATATAATATACCTATCACTTATAATATTATTATTTAATATAACCTTCGATGGTAAGTGTTTTCAAATTTAAAACCATCTCATACTCTTATAAAATTATGCAAAATACAACATGTTTTTAGTTTTTACAATGTACACAGCCAACTCAACATTTACGTTCATTGGTTTATGAAAAATACGAAATTTATTTGATAATATTCCAAAGCTGCACTCAATATTTCTCCTTGCACGCGATAAACGGTAGTTGAAGATTTTTTTTTATACGAGTAGTTTGAATTATTTCTAGCATACGGTCGTAAAATATGTTTTAATAACCCAAAAGCTTCATCCGCAACTATAACAAATGGATTACTTTCGTTTTCATTTCCAGGAAAAGGCATTGGGTTAGGAATATTCAAAGTATTTATTTCGGGCTTTTTATAAAATGTACAATTTTTAAACACGCTTGAATCACAGAATTTTCCTTGAGTCCCAACGTCTACTAAAGTAAAAATAATTTGCATCGCACATGGCCATCAAAACAATTGAAAAATAAAGTTTATAATATAAAATAATGAGCCACTTTTTGTTGGTTTAATTATTCTCACGTGTTTGCCGTCGAGGGCACCAATACAATTTGGAAAATTTGCCAATATTTGAAAACCGTTCGCGATTTCTTTCCATTTTCCTTCAGTAGATTCAGCCATACATTCAGTTTTAAGCTACCAAATATTTTTACACACGTCTTCAATGATACCACTTATTGTCGAGATACCCATACCATAACTGTAATGGAGATCAGTCATCGTATTCCCGGTCGCTAAATACCTAAACAAAAATATTATACGAATCATTAACAAAAATGTCAAAATTTAGAGTTTTTATTTTTATAGAGATATTAAAATCCATATAATGAATATTGGAAGGAACCATAAAAATAGACGTCTTGTTTTGTATTTGTTCATTTAGCATTTATTGGTTTTTGATTCCCTTGGTAGATGAAAGTTATGAAATGTATTTAAATACATTTTTTGTTCCTTCCCCTTGAAACTTGTTTGAATAGTCACTGATTAAAACATATATATTACAATATGTTCTGTATGAAACAACATTACCAATAAGTACTCCACGACAATACTCGCGAAAAATTATACTCCGAAAAAATATTTAAAACTTAAAAAATTATAATCGAATACAATATTTGGAATACTACAAAACTACAAAAGTATTTAAAATATTTGAAAACATTTTATTATCAGAAATGTATGTTGTACAAACTATAATTTTTTTTATAGTTCAAAAAGTCCAACAACGTTGGAAAAGCGCAAGAGACGCTAAAATGAGGTCATTGGCGCAAAAAAAAAATTAAATCCGGATCTGGAAGGAAAAATTTTAAAAGTTATATGTATGAGCATATAACAACTACAATTTTTGGAATCATTAACTTAACCAAATGTGTAAGTTAAAATAATATTTTAAAATACTTCCAAGTAAAAACAGAATTTTTATGTTGCTATACCTAGATGTTTTCCTTAGAAATTGGGACAATCTCTCGATGTTTTATCATTTAATGACTTTACTTACAACGTAATATAACACACTAATTCATATTTGAGCGATAAAAATATTTTGTACAACAATACGATATTTTCCAGAAACTACAAAAATATAAAATTATGCTAACATTTCAATTCGAAAAATTATCTGCTTATTTGTGTGATATTACAAACAAATTTACTAACCAACATATTGTTAAATGTTAATATGTATTATAGTTTATTAGTTATAACTTCTTTTTCGACTCTAAGGTTAACATGCGTACCTACATTTTTAATATTTTTATTTAATTTACAAATAAAATTTTTTCAACTGTTAAATTCCAGTTTTTTAGTTAATTATATATACGCAATAGTAAAATTTGAGTTTTAATGAAATAATATACAAATTTTTAGGACAGAATCTAATTTGAATCAAAATTCAGACAACGAAGGAGTTGATTCAGATTTTAACGACGAAGACAATCTCGAAGAAGTTAATGTCCCTTCAGATGGAGATCCTTGGTTGAGAAAAAGAAAGAATCCATCAAAAGTAAAAAAACAAAAAAATTACTTTGAAGAAGAATTACTTTCAGCCATTCGGGAGACTACGGTTGAAGATGTGGACAGATTTTTTTTCGAGTCATTATTGCCAACCACTCGTCTATTTGATCCAGACCAAAAACTTCATTTTCGTTCTCGTGTCTTGACTCTTTTAATGGAAATCAAAAATCCTTCCCGTCACACTTCAAATTATTCTTCAATGTATCATACATCAAGTATAAACCATAATGATCCTTATTATTTCTCACATCAGCCGTATTCTCATTTCTCACCAATAAGCCCGCCGATACAACATTCTTCCACTTCTCCAGCTTCTTCCAACCAATTTTACCCACAGGTACAACACTCTCCCACATCTATGTTTTAAATTTCCCCCGACCCAACTCATCCATCAAATACCTAATAAATTGTAAGAAGGATTTGTTCATTCTTATTTTTAAAGTTTGTATATTTTGTTTTTTTATTTCAAATTATAGTTTTTAATAACATTATCAGATCTACTTAAATGGTTTTACAAAGATATTCATCATACATTTTTTAAAATGATTTTGACTTATGTTTACGTAAAAGTTAAATAAATGTTTATTTCCAAGTATAAAATTGAATTGTAATTTAGTTTGTTAAAAAGTATTACCTATTAAATATAAATATGATTCAATTGAGTTTAAATAAATTGGATTAAATGTAAAGTATTGTACACATATAACATTTTATATTTTTTGTTTCCATCACAAAATACATTAAATATATTTGTTTAAAAGATAGATAGGTTATTATAAATTGTAAAATGTATACCTATTACACGTCAATATTTATGTATGTTGAATAAAATAAAAAAGTAATTTATATAATATATTATTTTATAAAAACTACAATAATTGCAATACAATTTTAAATTGTGCATTGACTTACCTTAAAGTTACACACAGTCGCTCTGCTGGAGTTATTGGTACTCTGATACATTATGAACGTTTTAAATTATGTTCAAGTTTACATAATAGTTCATCAAAACTTCTGATACTCATTCGGAAATAATTAAAAAATTTGTCTTCGTGCTCTCGGAGATCAGAAAACATAGTATAAAACGCACCTTTTAAAGATCTTTCAGCCACCAACGGGTGAAACCAAAGTCTTTTAACGCGATTTTTTTTTGCACTTTGTTTATTTTTTAAATAATAATACCCTGTAAGAAGTAAAAGTCGCTTTTTGTAAATTTAATTTTTAAACAATAAATAGGTACCGTAGGTGTTCAGTATCCTGCAGTAAAACTACGAATGCCATTATGTACAATATGAAATCATTCAGCCCAGTCACTTAAAAACGCGCGTTTGATACGCATGTATGTGAATACAAAATAGAATAACGTTTTGATAAGCGTCGTACACGCGTTTTCATCCGCGCGCGTACGATACGCGTCCATGTGAAACGGGACTATTTTGACATTTTTCCGAATATGTACCAATTTTTCTATCACATTTGCGATTTGCCGACTGACAAAACCCAAGTTCGGAACGCCTCTGGGAGTCAGTCCTGCAGAATTGCATAAGGAAGAACATTATGTACCACTTTCGATAAATTGATTCCTTTTGCTAAGACTAAATACAATAAATGTTTAGAAAACGCTAGGAATAGGTACAAGGGCGGTAGAAATGTGAATTTTCAGATAAATGATACAGTGATATGTTGAAATTATGGTATAGGAAATAAATGGATACCAGGTGTGGTAATAAAAAAATTATCTCCTGTTACATACTTAATAAAATGTAATGGAAATGTGTTAAGAAAAGAACACTTAAATCAAATGATTGCTAAAAACAATGAAACCGAAAATATTGTAATAAAAGAAATAGAGAATATTGTAGAAAATGAAATAGAAAATATTGTAGAAAATAAAACTGAGAATTCTATAGATGTGAAACAGAAAATTTTGTGGAAAGTGAAATAGTGAATCCTGTGGTTGGTGAGAGAAATGGACCGGATTTGGTGGATTTTGTTCAAAGGAGTAGTAGGGTAATAAAACCACCAAAACGTTTAAATCTATGATTTAGGTAACTAAGATAATAATGTTTTTTTTGTAATTATTATTATTATTACTATTTGTTAAATTACAAAGAAAAATTGTATTAATTTATATTATATAAAAATTGTCATTGTTATTTTATTTGTTCAGTATTATTTTTTTTGTATGCATTATTAAAATTAAGAGGGGAGGACTGTAATGTCTTAGGATTATAAAATATAGGTTAAGTAAGATATACACAAAATGATGCGTGTGTGTGAGTGAGCACGGTACAAAAATGTAATGCATGTGCTCGTATACCTTTTGGTACTTTATGAATATTTGTAACTCATTAAATTATGTAATAAATTAATAAATATCTCATTCTTACAATTGAATATTTTAATTAATGTTATAAGAACATTACAGGTACACAGAAACAAGAGAAATATTATTCCAAAAAAAAAATGAATCCAGAGAATTGAAGTTATATATCTATTATTCCTGCGAATGCATGAATACTTTTTCATGCGTAATTTTGAATCTTAATGAAAGTTCGCATTTATGGATATTAGAAGTGAAATTTTAGAAAAAAACATGAAACACTGATTTGAAATAAATTTTATTTTGAAGTACCTAGGAACCTGATTCTTTCGGCAAACAATTTAAAAACATTTATCCATTTTTTTTATTGCAAAAGTAACAAACTGGGAAATAATATTTTTTGCTCATTAACTTTTCATAATATGCAGATTACACGATAATAATTCCCCCTTCGCTATACCCCTGATTATATTTTACAAATTGTTAAATTATGCATTTTTAAAGATATTAAAATAAATAAAATTGTAGGTAAGTATATGTGAAATTATTAAAAATTGACCTTTCATCAGCTCACAGAAACTTTTATTTACATTTTTTGGACTACTTGGGACATTAAATTTGATATGCCTGATCTAAAATATCGTGAAGCTTCTAACAAAAATTTATGCTTTATATTAGATTATCCCCATGGAAAATAACAAATTTAAATACTTCTAACTATGTTAATAGTTACTTAATAATAAGTAATTACTTAATTTGAACCTTTTAGGTTTCTAAACATAAGTCTGTATGTCCATCTATTCATAGTTTCTAGACTTCTAGTACATAGATACAAGTTTGTTGATTTGGTTAGCAAGGAGATAGATATTATTTTTTTTTACAATATTTCTATTACAAATAGTTACGATGAACATTGTTGATTTAGTTACTAGGGAGATTATTTTTATTATTATTATTTGTTTTGTTTTCTACACATACGTATATAGTAAATTAATAAATTGTTTATAGAATTACAGGTATGTTGAAAACACGTTTAGAAACCAAGAATTTAGCACACTCGCAAAGTAGGCATTCTTGACTTATATATTACATACAACTAAAATAGAATCAACTATTTACACACTAAATACAAAATTAGACAACAGACAATGGATAAGAAGGGATTGAATGAGGTTATTATTGTAATCACAAATCAAAGTAAAGATCATTATATTAATTCTATAAAAAAAAAAAAAACAATAAATTACTAACTAATAAAACTTACAAGCTTGTAAAGAGTAGTGGGATTCATAATAATAGTTAATAAGATTGTACCATGATAATAAAACTTTCACATTGTAAAATAATTTAAAAAATTAATTTAGGATTTCGAAACAATGATATTTACCCAAATTATTACATATAGATATCTGTTTTTAATTATAAATATAATGTGTACAAATATAGCTCTATGTTTTATGGTAATCAATAGGTAATTTAAAAAATAGAAGAAAATATTGAAGTTTGAAGTAAAATTAATATAAAATCAACAATATTTTACTATTTCATGAGTATTTGTTTAATTCATTAATTTTTTTTTGATTTAACTAGACACTTGCCAACCAAAACACCACACAAAGCAATCATGGCAACGCCAATGCCTGTTTTCCAAATGAATACAATTGATTCTCGTAAACTAGGTATAATACCTGTTTGATGTGGACTATATTTATGTCTGAAAATCAAAAATTACATACATTTTTTTGATTTTAATTAACAATCAGGGCTTATATTTTTTTTTATACTTGTCAAACAATAAATTAAATAAATAACAGAAAATAATAAATTAGGTAACTTTAAACTAAACTAAATATTACAATTAACTAAAAAAAATTCAAAATAGTATACAAAACCAATAAAATAATAGTAGAATGTTAATTGTAAAAAATGAATAATGTTTTAAGTTTTTAATTGGTATAATATTATTTAAATAATTTAAACATTATTGATTTAAATTTTATGAATAATAATATTAATAATATTTAAAACGGCTCTCTGCAAGCGTATTTTAAAGGGTCTTATATAGGCAATTTTCAAGCAATAACAAAATTTCTTGAATGTATGTACATGTGTAAATGAATATTAGTGTGTGTAAACTCTGTTATCTGTAACCCATATAATAACATTAACAGCATTGCGTATACCGCAGACATACGCATGAAAATTCAACTTTAATAATTAAATAAAAATAAAATAGGCCTTTTTAGTGTCTAAAATTGTCCCGCAAAACGCTGCCTTAAGAGGATGCCACACACCCGATTATTAAGGGATTTTGTAGATTTATTAAAAACCATGTTTACACCATTCAAATGTTGTGTAACATTAAAGAAACGTAGAAAGAAAATTTTTCTGATTTTTTTAAATATAACCTAGCAAAAAGACGTATTTATATTCAATTGTTTAAAATATAAAAAATTAATCATTATTTTAATAATCTAATTCCAACAAAACATCGAAAAAGTTATCTTTTAAATGATGAATAGTTTATGTCTCAATGTTTATTGTAGACATAATAGTAGCATTTGAATTACGAAAGTACTATTACACTACAAAAATTTGTTAATGTAGTGTCCCTCTTAAGATAATTTCAAGAGTAGAAAGAGATATAATTTAATTTTTAATAATACATACGGAAGAGAAGCCATAGTGGCTAAATTTGAGTACAGCTTTTTGCCTTCATTTGAATTTACAAACACATATGGTGCTGACAATTTATTTTGTTTGCAAAATTGATCTGGTTGTAAAATATAGTCTTGTTTCACTAGCAGTTTACCCTTGTCATTGGCCACAATTAGAACAGGAATGTTTCTGCTCTGATAATATTTCTACAGATAACAAATAATAATTAATTTAAATTAAATAAATACTTGATCCAAAGTAGACAAAATATGTAGAATGATTACACATACCAAATATACATGTGCACTATATTCGAATGAACAACTCTGTGAAGAATCGAATACTAGACAAGCTACATCACATTTAATGTCTTCTTTAGTCAAATGATTTTCACTAATTGGTTTTATCTCTTTTAACACCAAATACTTGTCTTGACCATATACTTGAACACGATTAACTGATGTTATATCTGGCTCTTGAGTATCTTCTTTGTGATTCTAAAATATGTTCAAAAACGTAATGTTTATTCAGATATATTCATAAAATATTCACATCATACTTACATCGGATTTTGTAGTTTTGACATGCCGTTTGCATATTGTTGACTTACCACTTCCCTTACTCCCAATTACATGACAAATATATACTGACCGTTGAGACTGTTTCTTCTGCAGATCAATTTTCTTACTTCTTGTAACTGTAGAAACGAATTCAAAAAACAATAAATAAATAATATATTTTCTGAATTTGTCTCACCTTGAACTCCTGAAAGTTGATTTTCGGGTTTCATGCTATACCCTAACATAGCCAGATATGCTAATGTAGTGTCCGCTTCAATCAATGTACAGTAAGACCAAAAAGACAGCCATCCTTGTGAAGTAATCCATCCCTAATAGTAATCCAAAAGAGTTAAAATATGATATTTTTAAATATTTAATATAAATTACTTTGTGATTTGTGTTATATAGACATGTTCTTAAAAGTTCTGGTTCTTCTGTACACATAGAAAATAATGATTTTAATTCAACTGGACTCAAGCAGTCATCTCTATCTTTATCGTGAGTCTCAAATAAGCGAGACAAAAAGTGTTCACCTTTATGAGATAACTCAATGGTACAATATTTTTCTACTTTTAAACTATTAAAAGAAAAAAAATATTAAAAATGATACAATAAATAGGATTTTATATATGTCCAATACTTAGGATGAAGATAGCTGTATGAAAAATTTAAACTGTCATTGTATCCAAATTTTCTAATTACAGTCCATGTAGTTTGTGCTTTTCCTTTGAGTATAAATAACATGTGCAGAAACAAGAACCCTAAATTTAATAAATACATTTTTTTTATTTTAAAAGATTAATGTTGTAAAATAAACTAAGGGGGGGAAAATATAATTTACATGTCAAACATAAATATGAATCTTATAAATGTTGTAATGGACCAGAGAAAACTATTAAATTTAGTCATGGATTTTTTTTATGCATAACTAAAATACTTTAATCAATTTATTATCCAATATTTATAAAATACCTTCAAGGGTAACACAATTTGATGGAGAAATGCCACGCTCGCAGTTCATGTTGATAATAGTTTTGATACCATTCAATTGTTGTAATGGCAAATGACAATCAAAACAATGACGCTGGAAATTATTCAATTCTTCGTCATTAAGTAGACCATCATTATCTGTATCACAAATCTAAAACATAACACTATAAATACAAAAGATTCAACAATTATGGGAATAAAACAGGTTTACCACCCCATTTTTTATATTTAATTTTAAGATTATGAATGTTTTAAAAATAATGGTAAAAAAAAAAAGTTTTGCAGAAATCATTAGTTTTTAATTTATGCACATTGTCAATAAAAATCTATAACATATACTCATATATTTTAAATTTATATACAAGGCTAGGCATTAAAGAGTTAAAAGTTAAATTAATTTACTTAGCTCGTTACTATTTTAAAAACCTTAATGTGTTTATTTCAAGTCAACTTTATACAAAAATAACTAAATTAAGATAAATGTTGTCTGAAGAACAATGCAAGTTTTGACTAAGAATAATTTTTGGGTTTCCTGAACATTTGAAAAATGTTATTTAAGATATAATATTATAATATATAATATATTACATCTGAAATATCCATTAATGTAAACACCATGTAAAAATTAAAATATTTTTGGTAAATAAGTCTGAAAGGACAAGTTATGCAATTAAATCTTAAGTATTCTCCAAATTTTCTATGTAACACTATGAATTTTTTTTTACATAAATATAAAATAGCTATGGACTCATTTACTTACTATCGTGGGTAGGTAATAGAAAAGAGGAAAATTCAAAAAAAAAGTGCAAGTAAATTTTGGGTCGAATCATGAACCATCACCGAGTTAACGGGCATATTAATCTATTGGACTATAAGGTAGAATCAACAATATAAGCTAAATTTAATCAAAAATATCATAAAATTACTACTTTCAAATTGCTATAACTTCTAAACTAGTGTAATTTCTGCAAAATGTTATTTGTACCCACGTTTTCAGAGTAAAAATAAATTTTGTTAAACTAAAATAATTTCGTGAATAGGGTAGTAAATTTGATTTAAGCCCAATTTTATAGTAAAATGTATGATTTACTTTGAAAATTCGACATAGAGCTCTTTTACATTTTTCAGTTAGCTAAAATTATAATAAATTTTCTAAATTATAACATTTTTACTAATGTAGGTAATAAAAGTGTATAACTTATGTAAGTATAACATACAATTTTCTCCTCGACAGAATATAATGGAGCTGTTGGATGCAGAATTGCTGTCTGAGCATAGCAAAACATTTCACTAATATTTATTAACATCTTGGCTGAACACTAAAATATAAATAAATAAATAAATAACAGAAGTACATTTTCAAATACTTATAATTAGGGTCCGGAATTATATGCATTAAAAATTTACAAAATATGCATACGTTTATGCACTTATAATTTAAATATGCGCTAAAAATATGCAAACATCTAAAAAAAATATTCATGTTAATTAAATTGAAACAAGTTGAAAAATTATTAAATAATAGATAATATATTATAAAAATTGAGGTAGAAATGTAATAAATTATTGAAATAATTGAATTATATGACTTCTGTATAACTGTAATTGTATTTTAAGTATTCACTTATCTAAATAAAAAGAATTATTAAAAACAATTAGTAGATTTTTATAAAATTTTTTATGTATTACTTGGAAAGTTACAGTTGACTAATAAAGACACGCCGGTTCTCAGCAAATATATTCTTGAATTGAAAAAAACTTCATTTTTTCAACACTTATTTAAATAAATTTAAAAATAATCGAAATGTGAATATATCTTTAGTTAGGTAATAGTATTAACTTTTCTTCAATATATGCATTATATTTTTGAAAAATGCTTAAATATGTATAATAATTCAAAATGTTCCAAATATGCAAAAATAAGCAAATTCAAATTTGTATCTTACCTAGTTACTTTTTTAACTAATAAATACAAATATGCAAATGCATATAATTCTGGGGCTTACATATAATACTTACCTGAACATAGGTTTCTATTTCATGATATTCATATAAAACATCTTCAACAAGCTTTAAAAATAAAAATATAGAATAAATATTCATTGAACATTATATTATAATCTCTAATTATGGTTTACTTACATGCATCGAAATACTATTAATGAGATCGCTTTTATTGCCAACTAATATTACAGGATGGAATATATCACTATTAGGTTGACATTCCCTTAATAGTGGCATCCATTTATCCTTAATGTTCTGTCGGCTGGCATCGTCTACCACAGAAAATACAAGACAGATTACATCTGCATGACGTATCTGTTCACATAATTCTTCATGATCTTGTTCGTTTTCTAGAATTAATGATTAGGTATACAACCTTTATATTAGGATGTCAACAAACAAATTAACACTTACCGTTATAATCAATAATGTCCGTGGGTACTAATTCTGGTGTCACTTCAGCAGGAATTGTTATTGTTTCGGCCCTTCCTGGCACTTCATCCAAAAATTCTTCATTGACCAGAGACAATATAATAGAAGTTTTACCAACATCTCTGTCGCCGACCAATAGAATACGTACCGATCGTCCAGCTTGTTTGGGTCCCATTTCGGAAGACATTTTCTAAAATAAAAATTGAAATCATTGAACAATTCAATAGGAATGTATGGGATAGAATAAAAGTAATGTTTCTAAGGCACTCACTAATATTTAAAACATTTTATTCTTATACAATATACAATAAAGAATAGCTATTCATTTAAGATACAAATCTATAAGACTGAGAATTCAGAATAATAAAGATTCATCAATCATAGTAGCTAAAATTTAATTTTTAATTTTTTTTACCATAAGTCGTTTTACTGTTTTAGTGACCGTATATTTTTGATAACGTTTATTGATAAGAAAATCTCTAAGACACTAAAATATGTTAAAACAGTTACTGTTTGACAGTATGACCAAATTGAAGCAGAAAATACATACAAGCACCGGGGAATAAGCCGGGATTTTAAAAATTAAATTTTTATATTTGTTAAAAACTTGAACTTACGACGGTCTGCGGGAACAATTCGAGTTTTATTTTAACTATCTGAAAACTAAAAAAAAAAAAATGTATATACACAAATAACTAAAACCCAGCTTTAAAACGTGCATATTAATACCCTCAACCATAAATTATAATAATTGGAATCAAATTAATTTAAATTATTACTTACTATAAATTAATAATAATCGTTTTTTATTCTTATAAACCTAAACTAATCTATATGAGGAAACACTAAAAATTCAAATATAACTATTAGGAAAAAAAAATCAATTGATAGTTTTTTTTGTTTATTAAAAAAAAGCTTATAAACTCGGACTTTTCGTTCATAACTTGAGAATTAACATTAAGGAACAAAAAAGTCAAGAGAGGATTGGTAAGTAATAGTAAAAAAAAAGTAATAGTAAACTCGTTCGATGCAACCGACTCATCCATTCGATCGCTACGCTTGCGAGTATCGAAAATAGCCCCCAAATTTATTGTGAAAATCACGTCGTGGAAGTAACAGGTCAAAATAAATGCTTTCGAGTATAATTATTTTTTGGCCACGATTATAAAAACGTTACGTTCACTCGGACAGTTTATATATTTCTTGGAACAATTGTTCAAGCCAATTTAGTATTTCCACCCCAATTACCCCAAAAACCACGAATTCAAAATTTTTTTTTATGTTCATTAAACAGAATTTTTTATTCTCATTCCAAACATGTAAAATTAAATTGCGGAAGTAAATGGTTAAAAAATTATAACGATTCAAAAATATTAGTATTATATAAATCAGCATAATATTTTATGTTATGATTTTGTGTGAAAATTTCTAATCTTTCTTTTATTTTTAATATTATAGAATATTGATAAAACTGCCAAAGTCTAAATGTTACTAAGACAATGATTTTTTGAACAGTCTTCTATTTTCATAGGTACTTATATATATATCCGACCCCAAATAGTTGGGAGAGAAGGCGAAGGATAAGAAGAAGACTTATATATATATCTACTTATATATAGATAATATAGATAGATATTTGGATAAAAATTATTATTATCAATTTTTTTTTTAAATCAATAGATACCGGTATTAATCGATATAGGTACCTACATATTTAAGAACCTGTAAATACTGGTTCCAGAAACTAAATGAAAATTTAAAAACCGAAATCAAAATTTTTATTTTTCACGAATAATAATCGGAACCAAAAGCAATAGTATTTTGTTAAAAATATATAAAATATAGTTCTTCATATAAATACAATACCCCGCAAGGGGACTCTTAGGAGTTACGGGAATTACGACCCCGCGGTTACCCTAGTTATGTTGGGCCTTCCATTAATGGGGGTTGTCGTGGGGCTAACCACCCAACACGGAAAAAATACTGATTATGAATCGACCAAATTTGCCTCGGATGAAAGTGGAGCTAAAGGATTTTCTAATTGGAACTTGGAACGTGCGATCATTGTACAGGGCTGGACACTTGACGACAATGATATCGGAGCTTGAGCGATATCGACTGGATTTAGTTGCGATCAAGAAATAAGGTGGACAGTTATACAGACCAACGATCGGGGAGCATAGCTTGCATGAAAGGTCAAATGATAATGGCACTAGGTTAATTAATTTTGCTATGACAAGAAACATGATAGTGAACAGCACAACATTCCCACACAAAAACATACACAAACAAACATGGGTGTCACCATCTGGTCAGACAAGAAATCAAATAGACCATGTTGCAGTGGAAAAAAGAACTAGGAGATGGATTACAGACGTTCGGAGTATGAGGGGAAGTAGTGCGATATTGGACCATTTTCTAGTAAAAATCCAAGTCAAAATCAGACTGTCAGTGAAAAGGCAAAAACAAACAGCACTGCCCAAAAGAGTGTACACTGAAGCTCTAAAAATCCATTCAATGGAAGAACAGTACAAAAAAAGTTTAACAGAAGCATTGCAATTGACAGAAGAAATGGAGAAGTTAGATGAAATTTGGGACAGCACACATAGTATAATAATGAAGGTGGCAAGTGAAATCTTAGGATATGAAGAAAATAAAAAAGCTAGGAATAAATGGTTTGATGAAAGCTGCAAGAGGGTAATGGCTGAAAGAGATCTGGCACGAATAGAGGTACTTAAAAGTCCTAATGAAAATAGAAAGAGGATCTTGGCTATCAAACAGAGAGAAACAAAGCGCACAATCAGAAGAAAGAAAAGAGAGTGGGAAAAGAAGAGGATAGAAACAATAGAGAATAGCTATGCAGGTAACACAAAACTTTTCTTTGAAAAAGCTAACGAAATTAAAAACGGATTCAAGCCAAGGTCAACAATTGTGAGAGGCGATGATGGGTCACTTATAACAGAAAAGATAGAAGTGGCAAGTGAGTTCAAAAACGTATTTGAAAAAATGCTTAACCAGCCAACCCAAAACGAGCGATATGAAGAATTTACTACAGTTGAACAATACCTAGAGAACCCTACAGGAGAGGAAGTTGAACTAGCGATAAATATGCTTAAGAATGGAAAAGCACCAGGGGAAGATGGGATTGCGGCAGAATTGTTAAAAAAAGGAGGAAAAACCATAATTACAAAAATAAAACAACTGATTGAAAAAATATGGAAAGACGAGGCAATACCATCAGCATGGAAT